>VMDR010005616.1:0-50378 GCA_007922815.1 Macrotus californicus
TTCTTTTGAGAAATCAGCTGACAGTCTGATGGGCACTCCTTTGTAGGTTACTGTCTCCTTTTCTCTTGCTGCTTTTAAGATTCTCTCTTTATCTTTAATCTTGGGTAATGTAATTATGATGTGCCTTGGTGTGTTCCTCCTTGGGTCCAACTTCTTTGGGACTCTTTGAGCTTCCTGGACCCCCTGGAAGTCCATTTCCTTTGCCAAAGTAGGGAAGTTCTCCTTCATTATTTGTTCAAATAAGTTTTCCATTTCTTTCTCTTCCTCTTCTCCTTCTGTCACCCCTATGATTTGGATATTGGAACGTTTAAAGACATCCTGGAGGTTCCTAAGCCTCTCCTCGTTTTTTTTAATTCTTGTTTCTTCATTGTGTTGTGCCTGAATGTTTCTTTCTTTCCTCTGGTTCACACCATTGATTTGAGTCCCGTTTTTCTTCCCATCACTGTTGGTTCCCTGTCCATTTTCCTTCATTTCCCTTATTGTATCCTTCATTTGTTCATCTAATTTGTGACCAAATTCAACCAAGTCTGTGAGTATCCTGATTACCAGTGTTTTGAACTGTGCATCTGATAGGTTGGCTATCTTTTTGTCGCTTAGGTGTATTTTTTCTGGAGCTTTGATCTGTTCTTTCATTTGGGCCATTTTTGTTGTCTTGGCACGCCTGTTACGTAGTAGGGGGCGGAGCCTTAGGTGTTCACCAGGGCAGGGCGGCCATGTCGCTGCGTAGTGACGCTGTTTGTGGGGGAGGGGTCCGAGAGGGAACAATGGCAGTTGCTCCGCTCTCTGCCAGTTTTCAGTCACTTTCTGCACTACCCACAGTCCAATTGGGCCCTTCTGGTGCTGGTTCTGGTGCTGGTTCCCGGGTGGGTGGGCTTATGTACGCTCTAGGACCCTGTGGGTCTCTCCAACCAGCTCTCTTGAGAGTCTGGGAATTTCTCCCGCTGCCGCTGCCTCAACCCCCACAGGAGTTTTCAATCAGAGGCTTTGAGGCTTCACCTCCCCGAGCTGGAACTCTGGGTTGCGGGGTCTGTCCCGCTCCCCAGTTGTTCCTCCCGGTTTATCCTCACGAGGGAGTGGGATGTCCAGTCCGCAGCCGCCACCTCTCCCAGCCAGCCGCGCCTTTCCCCGGTCCACCAGCCACCGCCCTGCCGCGTGAGTCCTCTCCGCCCCTCCTACCGGTCTGGATGTATGTTTCTTAATTTCTTGGTTGTTGGACTTCCATATGGTTCGATTTTCTGTCAGTTCTGGTTGTTTTTTTGTTTTAAAATTTGTTGTTGTCCTTCTTTTGGTTGTGCGAGGAGGCACAGTGTGTCTACCTATGCCTCCATCTTGGCTGGAAGTCCCCTGGATATATTTCTTAAATCACAAAAGCACTACGTAAGAGATTAATAACTTCAACTATGTTAAAATTAAGAACTTGTGTTCATCAAAAGATTCCACAGACAAAATGAAGATACAAGCCACAGAGAGAATAAATTTGTAACATGTGACTGACAAAGAATTAGTATATAGAATATGTAAAGAATTGTAATTCTCTGGGTTAAATTTAAACACATGTATTGACTCCCTCCTGAAACTCTCAACAACTACAGTAAATGGATATTTAAGACATAAACTCTCAAGAATCATGAGAAAGAAGAGACATGGCAACAAAATTTCGGAAAGTAGGAAGTATGATAAGTAGTAACTGACTGCAAATCTGAGAAAGCTGAATCCAAAGTCCACAGTGGGAAACAAAAGACATAAGTCAATGTTAAAGTACGAAATTTTCACAAGCCTTGGGTGTTATTATAATAAATACTAGGCTTCTCAGGAACTGAAGATGGAAGAGGACCAAGGCTAAAATAAGGATGATTTGAAAAATGTTTAAGAAGCAGTTCATAGGGTGACTACCCACCCCATCTCTGCAAAAGTCAGAAGGCTTACTTTTTGGTGAGGATCTCAGGACTGGGGACACCAGGCCCAGTTGAGGGCAAGGTACCATATTGAAAACAGGTGAACCTCTGTATACTGAATGCTAAAACCTTCAGCAGCATTCTTGTCCACTAGTTCTCAGAACACTGGCAGCCAGGTCACTACCCCCAGGCCAAAGATTGAAAGAGTCCCTTCCGAAAGATCCGATCAGCCAAGGAAAGACCTACAGGTACTGACACAGTGCGCCAGCAATAGTCTAGCCAGATCATCCTACAGTGAGGCTCATGACTGACAAAGTCCATCCGCAGCTCAGAGCCTCCAATAAGCTTTTTAAATCTCCTACTCATAAACATGAGCAGACAATCAAAGATTACAGACATCTGAGGAAGGCTTGAATGGAAAAAATGATCTCTGTGAGTTCTTCTAAATGACTGTCTTTGCAAGGATGTGTCCATGTCTGAGTGTGTATGTATAGGCGTACATTTATAAGTGTGTATATGTGGATGTATAAGTGTGTGTAAAGTTCTGGGGGTGACAAGTCATGGGGCTCCTCCACCCATATGGAGTAGGACTGGGCAGGATCTGCCCACAGAACAAAACCTCAGCTGGCACAGAGGATCCAAGAAGCCCCTTAGCTGAGGGGTTTTCAGGGTGGTCTCATCCCTGGCCAAGAGAACCCTCTCCTCTTTATATCATAAGGGGGCAATGTGGGTGGCAGTGTCACCACCCCAACACCTTGCTGCCCACTATGAGGAAGTCCTTTCTGGGGTCTGACTTTGCTGGGTGTCCTGCCCCTGTGACCCAACTGCCTTTTCATACTAGTTGCCTACAGACACCTAAGAGCCCATAACTAACTTGGAATTCTCCCTTAAGCTGAGGACAAAGGAGCCCCAAAGGGAGGTCTTGATCTGAGATTCCACAGATCTAGCCCAACAGGTAATAATGGGATAAGATGAAGTGAACTCCAAGAAGCAGAGGGGCCCAGGGCCTGAACCAAGGTCAGGGTAGGATGAGGACCAAGGCAAAGTGTCGGGGTCAAGGGTATCAAAATCAGAACCACTGCAGAAGCACAGGCCCCTCCAGTCCCATTCTCCTTTAACGTGTCAGATTGCAAGGGAGCCCTCCCAAGGTAGCCAGCTCCCAGGGCAGCCAGCCTTTCCTGAAGCTTAAGGTTATACCAGGGGCCTGTTGCTCTGTTGGGGGTGATCCACCAGGCCCTGCTCCAGGCAGCTCTGCCTTTAAAAAACTCCCAGAAAGTATAATTCAAATAAGAACTATGCAGAGGGGACCAAGACTGGCATGGGGATCCCTTTAGCATAGGGAGGGGTGTTAGGACACTGGCCAGGGCTGACCTTTTCAATAGGGGCCGGATCTAAGTCCAATAGGACCCCAAGGCTGGAGTCTCTGTGCACCTAGCCATTTCCTTCCCTCTTCCCTTGCACAGGGCCTGACTCAGACCAGGCAGCGCTACGTGAATCCTCAAGCCCTGCAGAAGGCGGTCAAATGTGCTGTGCGGGACTATAGCTATAAGAATTCCATACCAGGCCACCCTTACTTGCCTGAGAAGTACTGGCTCTCTCCAGAGGAAGGTAGGGCCTCACCCCTCACCAACTCTGACCTCATTCAGTGACCCCAACAATGACCCTCCACCTGAATCCAACTTGGATCCTGACCACCCTGATCATACATCAGTCTCATTCCCTCCCATAACCTGGGCTTCTTCCCCAGCCACCCCTGCTCCAGTTTGACTCCCAAACCACCTGACCTGACACTGACCCTGGAGGCAATTCAGGCCCTATCTTTTGGGAGCTCTTTGTTGTATTTGTCTGCTTCCAAAGAACTGGAAGAGGCCTGTGTCTTATTCTTAGAGAGATGAAGTATTAACCTCCCCCAAACAAGTCCAAGTGCCATCTCCTTTCATCTTCTTAATAACCCTGTTCCATCAAGTCTCCCATGTCTCCTGCATCCCTCTTCCCCACCACATCTCTTTCCCTCCACCTGGAAGCCTTTTCCAATATCTTCCTGCCTAAAAATTCTCTCTTCCTCCTCCCCTCCATAACCAAGATTCTCGGAAACAGTCTATGCTCTCTGTTTCTATCTACTTCCTCACTCCTTCTTACACTTTATGACAAATGATCCTTCTCATTTGATTAGGTGTTGATGGTCTTTCACTCCGTAAATTCCAAAAGAGCAGAGTCTTGTCTTATTCACAACTATGCCCTCTCCATCTAGAACAGCACAAGGCTTCATAAGTATTTGTTGAATGAATTGATGACAACTCTTCATCCAGTTGAAATTGGGGGTCTGCATCTTCTACACTCAGACATTAAAACTGTTCTTTTCCACCAGACTTCAATCTTTACCTTATGAGACCTACCCTATGCGTTTCACTCTCTGATCACTCTCCATTTCTTGAAACTCCGTCCTTCCCCAGCTTCTCTGATGCCTCCATTTCCTGGGTGTCTTGTCCACTCACTCTGAAAACATGAGGGTTCCTCAGGGAACTAATCTAAGACTTCTTCTCTCCTTACTCCTCTCCTGAGACCTTTTTATCTAATCCAGGTCTTAATTACAACTCCAAGTCTTTATTTCTAGCCTTGCCCTCTCATCAGAATTCTATTCTCTATCTGACTATGGTCATCTTTACTTGAGTGTCCCAAACACTCCAAACGCAGTATGTGCAACCTACCAACCCAGACCTCCAAATCTCAATACCCTGCCCCATACACACACCTGCTCTTCCTCGAGGGCTCCTAGACCTCCATTCCTGATGTCTCTCACATGTGTTCTTTCAAACTGTCAGGAGAGTGGATCACAGAGGGCCTTGCTGGACAGACTTAGGTGATTGGGTAGATGGGGCTTTGAAGGGTTTTATGTAGGGAAATGTGTTGGTCAGATTTTCATCTGTGAAAACTGCCAAAACTTCTATGTAGAGTTTGGATTGTAGCGTTCAAAGATGAGGTAGGGAGACCAGTAGGCTAATAAAATAATAGTTTTCTGAGTTCTAAGTGTTTTACATATGTTCATTCATTTCAACCTCACACCAACCCTATGAAGTAGATAGTACTATTATCCTATTTTAAAAATGAGGAAACATACAGTGAAATTAACTCAGTGAAGGTCACACACAGTTAATATCTGCAGAGCTAAAATCAGAAGCCAAGCAGTCCATCCTATTAATCAAGACATTATATAGCCTCCTGGTTAAGGCACTGCAGGTTACAGGGGACCATGGGAGATTGGAAGAGAGGACAGATTCAAGCAATTTTAAGGAGGCAGAATAAGCAAACTTTGGAGACTGGATGTGGAAGATGAGACATAGGGAGAAACTGGGAGGAGGGCCAGTTTCCAGGTTGGTTCTATCAGAGAGGGTGATGCCAGGATGAAAGTGATCAGCTCCAAGGATCCAGACCCTGCTCAGAAGCAAAAGTAGAAAATGGACTACATCTCACTAAGAAAAGTATAGGCCAAGCTGGGCTTTGACTGGTCTGAGGGAAATCAGTGAGTGGGGGTCTAGTTTTGTGCTGGGCATCAGAGGAGAAACATTTTGGGAGTCTCAGATCCTGGGATGAAGTAAGGAGTAACATTGTCTTATTCTCCACCCCTATAATCACGCAGACAAATGCAGCCCAAACTACTTGTGTAGTGACCGGTATAACACATGGAGAATGGGACCTTACCACTGCACTGGCTGGAACAAGTACACCACATGCCTTCCCCGGCTGCCTAAGGTATCTACTGTGCCCAGCACAGATGGGGTCTTGGATGCGCGCACACACCTCCCAAACCACAGTGACTGATATTTCACCATTAATTACTCATCCCTTTCCCATTAAAAATGATCCAGGGCTCTTTCCCATCTGTGAGATTAGGGTTTGAATTTTCCAGAAGACAAAGGAACTCAGGAGTGGAGCTGTGCTAGGTCCCTGGGTCCCAATCTCTGGCCAGGTTCTATGGGGGTATGGTTAGTGTGCACTCCTTGATGTGCTACCTTCCTGAAGCTTGCCACTTAGCTCCTTCCCATATGTCTGGCCAAAGAGTGACAGGCTGAGTCTGCCTGCTCTACACTCCCTTTCTTTGTGATGTAAGCAAGGATGAATGGAGGGAGAATAAGATCATTTATAAACAGTGCAGATAAATATAGGAGAGTCTTTCAAGGAGAGAGGAAGAAGTCTAGCGGCAGCCCAGGACTAAGGGAAGAGGAAATGTGAGAGGCTCTGAGACCAGAGAAGGGGTTCTCAACTGTAGGCTGATGGCTGAATCTTTTTGAATCAGAACTTCCTCAAGAAGCAGAACTTTTCATAACTTACCCCAGGTGATTCTGATGGGCAGGCAATATTGAAAACACCTGTTAGAGACACCGAAAATTATTTTTTAAAAAGAGAGAGAAACATGGAGACATAGCTAGACAGAGTCAGCTAGACAAAGAGGGGTAAAAGCAAAAGCAAAGGCTGAGGCAGGTTGTCAGAGGTTCAGGTTCCCCCACCCGGTCCAGCTACAGTTTCATCCCCTTCTCCCTCCCCTCCCCAAGTAGGCGGAGTAAACGCGTTGCCCGGCGACAACTCTATAAACACCCAGAGCCTGGGAGAGAACGGGAGCAAATGGATGGCGGGATGAAGCGCGGCCTGGTACTGGTCTGCGTGTTCTGGGAGGGAGAACCCCCAAAAGAGGGTCCTTCTGGGTCAGAGCTTGAGGTAGCCTGTGTGCCATTCCCAGGAGGCCGGGATGGAGACAGTAGTTCGAGGAATGCCGTTGGAGTATCCTCCTAAGCCGGAGCGACTCAATGCCTACGGTAACGGATGGTGAGGTGGTGGAAGGGAACGGGTGACGGGAGGCCAGAAAGAGAGTGGGATGGGGACCTGTGGGACGAGGTGGGGGCCGAGGGCCCTGGTGAGGGTGTAACCTTGTCTTTATCTGTCTACCTGTTTCTGTCTCCATCTCTCCCTGTCTCTCACCCTGCCGCTTCCCATACTTGTGACTGTCTGGGTCTGGCGGCCTGGGGACCTGCGGGCGCAGAGCGCGAGGTGGTGGTGAACATGCTGAACTCGCTGTCGCGGAACCAAACACTGCCGCAGATCGCACCCCAATGCGGGTGCACAGACCCAATGCCGGGACGCCTGCCCTTCCAGGGTTATGAAAGCCCTTGCTCCGGCCGCCACTACTGTCTGCGCGGGATGGACTACCGCGTCACCGGGGCACCCTGCAACGAATGCCGCCTGCGGCCTCTGTGCGGCCCAGTGCAGCCGACTGTAAGGTTCGCAGGGCCTCGCCCTGCTCAGCCGGGCCGCGCCCCCAAACAAGCGGGTCCCCAGAGTCCGAGCCTTGCCCTGGCTGCAAGCTCTCTATCCCGCACCCCCTCTAGTCTTGACCTGCCTCTACACCAGGCCCCACCCCGCTCCATCCCGCTAGGCTCCCTCACTGGGTCCCGCCCTATCCTGCCCTCCCGCTTCACGGCCAGAACCAACCGCTGGAGCGGGAGAACTTGCACGAAGATTTCCCCAAGTGTCCGATCCTGTCTCTCCGGAACTTGGCTCCTGTATCTGTTCTGGAGGCCCCGCTGAAGGATTTTGTTAAGAAACCTTGCAAATCAGTCACATTCCCTACCCACGCCCTCCAGCCCCACTCCCTTACCTGGACACCCGGTCCTGGGGATGTGTTCTCAGAAGTGTCTTTTATTCCTGGGCCTCGGGTCACTGTCAGTAATGGGCAGGGTTATTGCCCAGTGCTAAGTGAGCAAGAAAATGGTGACTGGATTACCAGAATGGCCCCGGAGCCTTGCACCACCTCCGGATGCAGACAGCCTCGCTTGTTACTGCTGAGAAAACAGGCCCGAGAGCTCAGTTGAAGCCGACTGTAGCGCGGCAGGCAAGGAGGGCTGAACTTGGGAAAACAATGTCCACGTCAGTCTAAACAGTTGTGCAGGGGTTGTTCCTGAACCCTGTCCCTAATCCCATGGCGATACCCTCCGCTCCTCCCTAGGCAGAGAGACTGATTCCTTGTGAGAGACTGGGTCTTTCTTGTCCCTTACAAGGGCGGGAGGGGTGGGGGGGGGGGGGGAGAAAGTGCCTGAGCCTCAGAAATGTAACCCCGTCGATAGTGTGGAGTAATTGCCATCCCACAGCGCGGATCCAGGAACTCCCAAGTTCTCAACGACCCTCCCTAGAGTCCAGCGTGTTGCAATGCCCAGCCTGGGCGTGGAAATGAGGCCTTACGGGGAGGGGACTTCCAGGTGTCTTCCCAGAGGTGATGTTTCTATGGTTTCTTGAAGAGCCAAGGAGGCCTGAGGGGAGAATCTCTGAGCCGTAGGACTGACTCCTGAAGCGTTGCTCGGAGTCCCGTTCTAGGCTGGAGGGTAGGGGAAAATCAAAAGGCCCGATCCCTCCCTGCCCACCGCTTCCTCCTCCAGGAGTGTACCGCCATACGAGCACCGGCCCGGAATGCAATGTGCTGTTATAACACCCCCGCCTCCATACTACCCATGTCCCAACCTTAGGTAAGTCTGGAGCACAACCCGCAAATGCACACGTACACTGGAGGCTTTTTCCTTGGAGCAGCTGGGAAGTCGGGGATTAGTTGGGTTGGAAACTGTCGGCTGCGATGCACTGACTGGAAGGTACCACAAGGGGGCGCTAGTGCCATGGGGACGTAAAAACTGGCAAGGAAATGGAGGACCCCATGAGGGCGGGGAGGTCTGCATTGAGCGGTTACTGGTTGGCAATGGGATTTACAGTCAAGAGATCAATGCTTTAGGTTCAGGGCTTGAAGTAAAGGGTAAGAAGCCAATGTTAAGGAACGGGTATTGGAAATAAAAAATTTGACGATAGAACCTGAGGTCATGTTGGACCAGTATTAGGGGTAAAATGTTGAGATAAGGTTAGCATTGACATTGAAAATTGGAATCAGACAGTTGAGGGTCCAAAAGGTCTGGTCCATCTCTCCTCACAGATGGGACACAAGTCACTTTAAGAAGACTGGTGGCGTCCAGAGAAACAACTATGTTGTCCACCCTGAATTTGTGTCAGAAAACTACCGCTACTGGTAGAGCCTGCGCCAGGCCAAGGAGGTTGAGCAATAAATAAACTTTTCACCCCATAGGCTGCCTCCCTGTCCTCACCCAGCAAGATCTGTCAGGGAGGAAACATCCACTAAACAAGCCCCCTAAACTGAGATGAAGATTTTCAAAGACAATCTGCCCTGAGCCTTCCCCACCCCCATCATCTCGGTACTTACCTTAGGTGCCCCTGAGTGTCCTCTGGACACATGACATATCCACCCGGTGTCATTTCCTCCACCCCAGAGCCCAAACTAATAGGTCCACCTAGCCATGCAGGGAGCACCCCCCAGCTAACATTTCTCCAATGTCTCCTAAACTTAAATGCTCCTCACCCCAGCATCTTAGTAGACCCAGAATCCTCCATTCTGCAGAGCCCTGTCCCAATACCCCTAGCTCTTGATTTCTACTCCCAGAGTCTATCACAGCTTCCCAAAAGCCTATTCAGACACCTTGCTGCCCTCCCCCAGCCAAGGCAAGAAGTGTAAAACAATTTTGAAGGGTTTCATGACCAAGAAATTTCAAATTACAAAACAAAGCTCTGCTTCCATGTCCCTCAGGGAGCAAGAGTGTTCTGGAATCTCTAGGCACCCCACTCCTTCCTGGGGCAGGGGTTTGGCGGGGCATGCCCACTTCCTTGCACCACAAGAATCTCCAACAGTTGTCACTAGCGGGTGAGGGCAAAATACCCAAGAGAAGTCAGTCTTCTAGGTCCCTAACCTTGACTGCTGCTGCTTTGGACTGGTGGGAACCTCCCCTCTGGTGAAACTGAGATACCTCGGTGGGGTCCTTGATTGAATCTTCTCTATACTGAGCCGCTGAGATTCTCCCGGTATTCCACTACCCTTTTGCCATATGGGAAACTTTTTTCCATATGGAAGAGCTAGTGAGGAGAGCGTTATACCGACAGGGCCTCCACCTGTCCCAGTCTGGATGGGAAGGAATCCCAAGGGCCAGCCCTGCCCCTTTACCCTGCGTCTCACTCCTTCTCATACACATCCCAAACTTAGCCTGGAGGTGCAAGAACTCTAACTTTGTACAGCTGTTCCTTCCTCCAAAACTACGTTTCCCAGCAAGCCTGGAGAAGAGCCTGGCCCGCAAGTGGGTAAGCAACGCCCCAGCTGGGGCGGGCTCCAGGCGGGGGCGGGGCCAGGGGCTTGAGGCTGGCCGGAGTTGCCCGAGCTTGGCACCCAGCAATAAGGGGAAGGTCGGGGTCAAGGGGAAGGGCCTCAAGTCCGCGTGACAATGTGGGAGGTGCCAGGGGCTGGGCGTGACTGGACAGCCGGAGGGCGGGGCCTCAGCTGTCTGCAACTGGGCAGCCCTCTGCGCCGCGCCACTGCAGCTCAACTCCGGCTAGCGTGGATATCTGCAGGAGCCTACCTTCTCCGCCACTTCTGGGGTCACTGCCGTGAGTGAGCCCAGGTGGAGAACCTTGGGAGGTTTCTGTGGGAGCATACATCCTTAACTTTTCCTCCTAACCGCTGAGTGGGTGGGGAGAGCCTGGACACCTGAGTGGCCATGGTTTCCATTGCGAGACAGGCCCCTTGACCTCAGTCTGTCCCTTTGGATTTAGTAGGTGTTGGGCGGGGCGCTGGGGGTGGGTGTGGAGTATTACAGGCTGTAGGTACAGTCACTCGATTCCCCCGGATCCTGCCGCTGAGCAGGGAAATCGGCTGGATCAAGTTGCCTTTGACATTTCCGCACATTCTCCTGGGAACTGTGTTCAACAAACCACATAGCTGAGAATGGCCTCCCCTCAATTGGGCCGGTCCGGGCCCTCTCCCTCATACCCGACTAGGGGCTGGCAGCCAAGAATGAGGTTTGAGTGTCAAGTGGGGAGAGGCTTGGCTAGGGCCGACCCCACTGGCCTGCATTACCCTGTGGTTGGTCTGACGGCGGAGGCGGCAGATTACAGGAGTCTGTAGCGCCACCGTTAACACCGGAACCACTGTTCTTCCCACACAGCCCGGGTATCAGATGCTATTAAAGTTTTCTCTTTCCCACCCTCAATCCTTCCTGGAGCAAGCAGCAGCGCCAGCCCTTGAGAAAACAGGCCTTACCATGCCCACACCCACTTAATGGAAGCCTGTCCCAGCCTCGACCATAAAGCTTTCCTCCGCTTCATTCAGACAGCCTGTCAGACTATTATCTCCCGCCTCCTAAAACTTAGGCTAATGGAGGGTTAAGTTGGTTTTTTGGATTTGGGCAACCTTGCTACTTGGGTGACTTCAAACAAGTTCCTTTCTCTGATTGGGCCACTGTTTCCTCCTCTGTACAATGGATATGGTAGCTATGCCTCCTTTTCGGCAGGGGATGTTGTGGTATTTGGGAGACCAGCATGGGGACTGCATGGACTGGGTGCTCAGGCCTGTGGGCTACTGTCCTTCACCAAAGAAACTTGGAATCCTAGAAAGTTAAGATTCTCAGAAATTAAGTGCTGGAAAAGGTTTCTGAGGTCCCTCTGGCCTCTCCATGCTACCAGGGGCCATGAGGTAGTCTAATATAAAACTTTTGAGAATGAGGGGGTCCTATTCAGATATGGACCTTTTCTCCTTATTCCCTTCGTATCCAGAATGAGGCCTTGGTTGTCTTGAATGGGTGAATATAAATGAATAGCCACTCTGGCATGGGCCACCTAAGACCTCGTTTGGGTTTTGTTTAGCTTGAGGGCATCAGTTAATAAGGCCACTGCCTTCATTTCTCAGGAAAACTTTTCTGAATTGTACCTACAGGAAGGGGGGTCAATACTGGGGTAGGAAGTTGGAAAACTAAGCTATGTGGGCTGAGAGGAAGGGAATAAGAGGCTGTTCCAGACCAGCCAGAACTGACCAGCTCAGGGAATGGGGGGCAGAGAGCATAGAGAATGAAGCCCTGAGATAACAACTTGGGGAGGGGCAGTGTGGGGAGCTGTATCCCCACACTGGAATCAAAATTCTGATCTGCACCTGGCATTCTTAATAGTCTCTTCATGGGAGAGTTGGGGGAGGTGAAGATCCTGAACAGTTCTGGCATCTACTGGGAAATTGTGGGGACTCAGAAACAGACACTGGCATCTGGGAGGAGACTAATTACTGTTTGCTAGTCTCCCTCTCTCCTTCCCCTTAGCTGGTACAGCTGCCTGGCTGGCGGTATGAATGTCTGTGTATGCACCTGGCTAGGGTTATTTCTTTGTTGGACTCTGCTCTGAGGGCTAAATCAGGAAGGGTCAGTGGCCTTGAGCAGCAGATTGCAACACACACCTTCCCCAAATCTATGTTTCCCTGCAGGTGTATTTGGATGTTGAGCCTGCAGCATGTGAGAGCATATGTGTGTAATGTGTGTGTATGTGGAGGGGCGGGGAGGTGGTCTGATCCCTGGAGAGCTGGTAGGTTGGGGAGAGATGTTGGCCTAAGGTGGATGGTTGAAATCTCCTTAAGCAGGTGGCCTGAAGGATATAGGTTGGGGAGGAAATGAGCTTGGGTCATTATAGGATAGGCGTAGCTGGAACGTGGCTGGAACGTGGCTGGATGAGACCATGTCGTGCCTTGTAGCTCAATTGCAAAACTTATGCTTCTGAACTTCATCATGGAGGTCATGAGAAGCACTCTAAATTAGGAAGAGATGTGGTCTGATAAGTTCTTTAGAAGGTTCACTATGGTTGCTATAAGCAGAAGGCACTGGGGGAAGGAGGGAGTGGGCAGGGAGGTCTATAGGGGAAGTGTTGAAATAATACAGGGGAGAAGAGACTGTCCAAAACTAGGGTAGGGGCAGCAGGACAGTGGGCGATTGGCAGAGACAAAACCAGGTGGTAGCTGGCCCACAGATGCGGTGTTGGGAGCAGAGCAGGAAGGTGGGTAGGGAAATGGACTTGATGGACAATGGCTGCAAACAGGGTAGAATTTGAGGACAAAGTCGGGGAGCGAGAAGCCACCATGGCACCTGAACCAGGCTCCTGACCCCAGCCCTAATGTCTGAACCCAACCTTGCCTCCTTCCAAACCAAGCTGTAGGACTGATCTAATCTCCAGATTTAATCTGGCTTCTGTTTAAATTCCATGCCTGAGCTGCTCCTCCCTCTTCTCTCCCCTTCTGGGGACAAGGAAAGTCATCCTACTACCCTGTTAAAGGTCTCAAGGAGCTGACTGAAGCATGCTGCACCCCCGCCATGGCCACATCTCTGGGACACCAGGTCCTCTCCAAATTCCTCCCCTTCTCTTCAGCTTGAACTGCCCCCCTGTGTGATCCCAGGAGGTCTGACATTCTGTGATCTGGACAGCTCCCTGACCTTGTCTGGTGGTGGTTCTTTCCAACAAAAATGGGATGCATGCCACCTGCCCCTCCCCATTCAGAGTCCTGACTAATTTTGGCAAGTATCAGGGCTCTTGAGAAAGGGTAAGACACAGATTGTCCTGGTAAGTCTCACCTTTGCCATTTCTCAAACCCTTAATTCCCAGAATACACCTTCCCAAAATATACACCTCTTCTTTCTTGCTGCAGCAAATGGAAATACTATGGAATGAGAAGGTCAGTTCCGCCTTTCTTCACCTTCCAGACTTTGGCAGACCACGTTCAGATGGGCTTTGTCAGGTGGCCCCACTACTCGCTCCTTCCATAACTGAGGGCTGATGCCCCAAAATCTTCCAGAGAAGAGCAAGGGCTACCCCCGCCGACGCCCTGGGCACGACACAGGCCGTGAGAGACCCGAGGCTGTCTCAGCCGCAGCCATGTACACCTTCCTGCCTGACAACTTCTCGCCCGTCAAGCCCAAGCCATCAAAAGAGCTGAAGCCGCTGCTGGGCTCAGGGGTGCTGGGGCTGCTGCTGGTGTTGGCCGCAGTGGTGGCCTGGTGCTACTACAGCGCCTCTCTACGCAAGGCAGAACGCCTGCGCGCGGAGCTGCTGGACCTCAACCTTGGCGGCTTCTCTATCCGCAACCAGAAAGGTGAGCAGGTCTTCCGCCTGGCCTTCCGCTCAGGTGCGCTGGACCTTGACTCCTGCAGCCGTGATGGCGCCCTGCTGGGCTGCTCTCGAACGGCAGATGGGCGTCCGCTACACTTCTTCATCCAGACTGTGCGACCCAAGGACACAGTCATGTGCTACCGTGTGCGCTGGGAGGAGGCAGCACCGGGCCGCGCAGTGGAGCATGCCATGTTCCTGGGAGACGAGAGGGCGCACTGGTATGGCGGCGCCGAGATGAGGACCCAGCATTGGCCCATACGGCTGGAAGGCCAGCAGGAGCCACAGCCCTTCGTCACCAGCGATGTCTACTCCTCCGACGCAGCATTTGGAGGTATCCTGGAGCGCTACTGGTTGTCATCGCGCGCAGCTGCCATCAAGGTCAATGACTCAGTGCCCTTCCACCTGGGCTGGAACAACACAGAGCGCTCACTGAGGCTGCAGGCACGCTACAATGACACACCCTACAAGCCACCAGCTGGCCTCCCCGCAGCTCCAGAGCTCAGCTACCGCGTGTGCGTTGGCTCAGATGTCACCTCCATCCACAAGTACATGGTACGGCGCTATTTCAACAAGCCATCAAGGGTGCCAGCACCCGAGACCTTCCGGGACCCCATCTGGTCCACGTGGGTGCTGTACGGGCGCGCAGTGGACCAGGACAAGGTGCAGCGTTTTGCCCAGGAGATCCGCCAGCACCGCTTCAACAGCAGCCACCTGGAAATCGATGACATGTACACACCTGCTTATGGTGACTTCGACTTCGACGAGGTCAAGTTCCCCAATGCCAGTGACATGTTCCGCCACCTGCGCGACACTGGATTTAAAGTCACGCTGTGGGTGCACCCATTCGTCAACTACAATTCATCATCCTTTGGCGAGGGTGTGGAGCGGGAGCTGTTCGTGCGTGAACCCACGGGCCGGCTGCCTGCGCTGGTGCGCTGGTGGAATGGCATTGGCGCGGTGCTGGACTTCACGCACCCTGAGGCCCGCGACTGGTTCCAGGGACACCTGCGGCGGCTGCGCTCACGCTATGAGGTGGCCTCCTTCAAGTTCGATGCGGGTGAGGTCAGCTATTTGCCACGGGATTTTAGCACCTACAGGTCGCTGCCAGACCCCAACATATGGAGCCGGCGCTATACTGAGATGGCGCTTCCCTTCTTCTCACTGGCTGAGGTCCGCGTGGGCTACCAGTCACAGAATATCTCATGCTTCTTCCGCCTGGTGGACCGTGACTCGGTGTGGGGCTACGACCTGGGACTGCGCTCGCTCATCCCCGCCGTGCTCACTGTCAGCATGCTGGGCTACCCATTCATCCTGCCGGATATGGTGGGTGGCAATGTGGTGCCTGAGCGCACGGCGGGCGGCAGCAATGTGCCAGAGCGCGAGCTCTACGTGCGCTGGCTGGAGGTGGCCGCTTTTATGCCCGCTATGCAGTTCTCGGTCCCACCCTGGCAATATGACGCTGAAGTGGTGGCCATTGCGCACAAGTTCGCCGCACTGAGGGCCTCGCTTGTGGCACCGCTATTGCTTGAGCTGGCCGGTGAAGTCACCGACACTGGCGACCCAATCGTGCGCCCGCTTTGGTGGATTGCGCCAGGTGATGAGACAGCGCATCGCATCGACTCACAGTTCCTTATCGGGGACACACTGCTGGTGGCACCAGTTCTGGAGCCTGGCAAGCAGGAACGTGACGTCTACCTGCCCGCGGGCAAGTGGCGCAGCTATAAGGGCGAGCTTTTTGACAAAACACCAGTGCTGCTCACCGATTATCCCGTCGACCTGGACGAGGTAGCCTACTTCATCTGGGCATCGTGATGTGGCCCAGGACCCAGGAACCGCACAGTTCTGACCCAATCTTTTATGCAGGCCTTTTACCCTACATTGCAACTGCACCGTGTATCCCCAGGGAGTCCCCTACCTCTGTACCACCCACTGTGTGGGTGCTGACATAAATGTGCTCCACCCAGCTCCTATAGGGCCAGGGGAGGGGGCAGTGAAGCACAACCCTAACAGCCCCCTTCCCTACACACTCAGTCCATCTGCAGAATCCTTTTCCATGGGGTAAGGGTGAGTGAGCTTAGAGGAAAAAAGGTTAGTTCCTGTTACACATGGTTGGGTTTTAAAAGCACAAAAAAAATCCTCACCCTTTATCCTGGCCTGAGTGGCCATCTTGCCCTTCTGAAGTGGGCACTTGATCCTCTTTAAGGTCCCAAAATAGCCCCCTGCCACACTTACAAAAAGGGTACATTCTTGGAGTTGGAAGCCAGGCCCTGAGTTCCCAGCATTGGCCTGAACTGTGGCTGGGCTGACCTGCTCTAACTTGAGCTGACAAGAAGGGAGGAGGTACTTGGCCAACTGACAAGGAAGCAGGAGGTCCCCTCCCAGAAAACAGGAGGACTTGATTCAGCACAGTGCCATCATCATTGTCCCTCATTTATGAATGGGCTCCTTGTAACATTGCACTAACCCACCTATGTACACAGATGCACTTGGCCGTGGGCCAGGGACACCGCCCAATGGACAGAGACTTGCAAAACCATGCAGGTTAGACTTGGTGCCTTAATCCAAGAATCTTTCTGTGTGTTGTGACAGAGAGAGAAAGACAGAAAGAGAGAAAGAGAGAGAGGCATCATGTGTCCCTGAATCTGCAGAATGAATGCAACACCCCTGAGACTAGATAAACCTGGAGGGAGGGGGCAGGGAGCAGATTTGAGGCTTTGATTGTTGACTTGTCCTCCCCTGAGGCAAAGTGCCTGGGATTTTGGTAAAAATTAAATAGCCCTTCCAGATTCCTTAGCTGCCTCACTCCCTGCCCTCACAAAGGAAGAGATATCCTTATTCTGATGGTGGTGTGCTTCAGCACACTAACTGCACATACACACCTCCACCTGCAAATACACACACAGGGCAAGGTCTTTCACTTCAGCTATTTTCCCTTTCTAAGGACAGTCTCGGCCAGAGCAAGTTTTTTCTGACTTTGCAGTTGAGTCTGGAGGAGAAGTGGCTTGTCAGAGCAGAGGTCAGAAACAGGGCGGGCTCAGCCTTGTTCCACAGCTTGGACAGCAGAACCAGTCCTTCAGCTCTAGAGAATGCATCCCTTTGCCCACCCCTCCACCCCTCTCTGTTCTCTGTGTGAAGAATGCCTAATGAAAGTTTAAGGGTACTCACAGTTACCCATCTCCAGTGCTGATTCTACCAATCATCAATAAGTTGTGTGACCTTGAGCAAGCTGTTTAACTTCCCTGAGCCTCCATTGCCTCTTATGGAAAATGGTGATAATAATGCCTACCTCCCAGGTTGTTGTGGAAATTATAAGCACAGATGTATGTAAAGTGCCTGGCACAAGTAGGTGCTCAATAAAAGGTAGCTATTATAATACATACAATTTCTTGTTTTCTTGCTTAAAAACAGATTTTTCCAGGCTCCAGCTGCCAGCCCAACTGGCTTCCCAGGGGCCTATGTGACATCCTCTTTCCAAACCTCTGTATATAGTACCCACTGAGGCCTGGGTTTGTAATCAAAAGGACACTGTGATCCAGGAGAAAGGCAAGAAAGGACATATGAAGGTGGAATGTTGGGAGACAAGATTCCAGGGTCCCCAGGAGATAAGAAGTAAGTGGAATTAGCTTCCCTCTCCTTTTTGTCTAGAACATATATCAATTGGTATTCAACGATGAGCCTCCCTGGGCCCTGGTGCCCAGCCATGTGCTAAGGAGTGATTGTAGACTCAGGCTGGGTCCTGGAAAGTTCCCTAAATGGCTGAAGAGCATGACTATGGCTTGAAAGGCCTTCCAGCCTTCTATGCAACCTGAAGCCAGTTTACCCAACCTCTTCAGCCTTGGTTTCTTCATCTTTAAAATGGAATGTCAATATTTACCTGGCAGGGGAGATACTGTGATCACAAAGGTCGTTTTCCCAGGGCCAGGCTTATCCATCGCACTCCAGGTGTGCTGACCCCTGTGATTTTCCCAAATGTGGGAAACTCGACTGCATAATTTGTGGTAGTGGGGGACTGAGTTTGTGATCTCCCCTAAGGAAAAATAAAATAAAATAAAATGGAATGTCTAGCATTCATTAAGATGTGTCCGTAAAGCACTTATGTAAAAATTGACAAAGAGTAAATGCTCAATGAATGATAGCTCATATCAACTCTTATTAAAAAAAAAAAAAAAGAGAACAAAGAAATGTTCTACCTAGAACCTGTGCCGTCCAATATGGCAGCCACTAACCACATGTGGCTTCTCAAATTTAATTTTAAAATTAAAATTAAACAAAATTAAAAACCCAGTTCCTCAAACATACCAGCCACATGTCAAGTGTTCAAAAGCCATATGTGACTAGTGACTAACATATTGGGCAGTTTAGATTATAGAACACTTCTGTAGTTGCAGAAAGTTCTATTAGAGCCCAGGACCAAACCTCTGTACATAGCACCCAGTAAGGCCTGAGTTTGTAATCAGAAGGTGAAATAGGGAGGGAGAGAGTAATCTGGAAGGGAGGAGGAGGAGTACCCTTTAGCAAGGCACTGAGGGCAGGCTGCAGTATTTTACAGCCTCAGTGGGGGAGGGGCATACCATGCCCTGGGAACACTCTGTGTGTGGGGGGGGGGGGGGCGGGGGGCAGGGCCAAAGGGAAGAATGTCCTTGTCTGGCCAAATTCTAGCAAACTGGCCTTTGCTTTGTGATCTGCTTTCTAGTCTGGCCCCTGCCATTGGCCTGGTTATTCACAAAACCACAGATAAAGAAACTGAACCACTAAGAGAGGAGGGCATTGGCCTGAAGCCATACAGGAGATTTGCAACCAGCATTGACTGGAACCTGATGTTCTGCATCCAGACGCTTAGGACACCCCACCTAGCATTCACCTATGGGCTGACAGTGTGGCTCTGCCCTGGCCTGTATACCTCCAAGGATGGGGAGCCAGCTGAAATGTATGTCTCTGAAGCTGCCACCCAGTGAACCTGATTCTAGGCCAAGAAATATTTTCCCTTCCCTCATAGACACCAAAATAAGAGAGGTTCAAGTACTTGAGGTGGAGGTGGGAGCTGGAATGGCAAGAACTATGAGAAAGAGCTGAGTCTTGGAGACAAGAGGAGGAGAGGGAAGTAGGCTGGACGCCACCTCTACCCCTATTCCCCAGGCTGTGGGAACCCTCCCTCTCCAGCCTTGTCCAATCCCCCAGCCCTGCCAACATGGCCTTGCATTCCAAATTTCTCTCTCTCTCTCTCTCTCTCTCTCTCTCTCTCTCTGAACATCTGGATTGGGGTGGGGGCTGTCCCTCCTCCATGGAGATTTCAGCAGCTTTGTAATGGCCAGAATCCCTCATTGGTGTCCCCTTTAGACCTGGGCTGGTGGGAGAGATATTGATGTAAAGGAATGGGAACCCCCTTCTCCAGAGGTAATGGAGAGGGTCACTGCAGGAAATCTAGTACTGGGGCCTAATGTCCCCATTCTGTGACCCTGTGCACCCTGAGAGTCTGCCTCAGTTTCCCTTCCAATACCATATGAGTCAGCTGAACCGTGGCCAAGCCCTTTCTTTAAGACCAAGATGTGAATTTTCTGGAAGGGTCTTTGCCCTTGTTTCTCCAGATTTGGGTAAAGTGTCTCTCAGCTTGGCTGGCTCCAGAGCAAGTCTTCCTCTTCTGGTTCCTCCCACTGAGCTTTCTAGTCCCTTCTCCCCTCCTCAAGCCCAAGGCCGGAGCTGACCTCTCCATTCCCAACCTTAGGTCACTGCTCCACAACAGGCCTTATCGATTCTAGCCTGGACCACTGCAGTGGCCTCCTAACTGCGTCTGCTTTTTGACCTTCTAATCCAATCCACATAGCATCCAAGTAAATTTTTTTTATTGTTGTTCAATTACAATTGTTCCCATTCTTCCACCATTACTCTCCCTTACCCTGCCCCCCACATTCAACCCTCCCCCTCACTGTCTTTATCCATAGGTCCTTTATACTTGTTCCTTGACTTGACCCTTCCCCTTCTTTCCCCATTATCCCTCTCTCCCTTCCCCTCTTGTCACTGTCAGCAAGGAAATCTTTTGAAATTTAATTATTTCATTTAGGAAAAAAAAATCAAGCTCTGGTGTTCAATGCCTCTAAGATCTGAATCCTCCTCGCACCTCTGTTTCTGTTTTGCTCACACACACACATATATAAACATATTTTGAAAAGCATTTGAAGAAATACTACCTCCTGTTCTGGGAATAGCTGCACAGCCTGTCACAGCAAGGGGCAGCCTGCCTAGACCCAGGCCTGAAGAAAACCGCAGTGGCAACTGGGTGATCTCCTTTCCTGACATTGTCTGACTCAATGGGACTTCTGCTGACATGCCCCCCCCACCCCGGTCTCTGGCACAGCCCAGCTCCCCAGGAACAACCTGGTGTTTATCTTAAGACTAGCCATTTACTTCATTATGTCCAAAAATCTTTCCAGAAGCTTGAGAAAAGAGGAGAATTCTTTTTTCCAATGTATTTTACCATTTTAATAGAATATAAGGGAAAACAGGCTGACTTCCTCTGCTTTTTAAATTGAGCTATAATTGCCATGGCATTGTGTTAGTTGCAGGTATACAACATAATGATTCAATATGTGTGTGTATTACATTACCACAGTGAGTCCAATTAACATTTGTCGCCATTCAGTTACAGGATTAACTATAGTAGCTATGCTGTACATTACATCCCTGTATCTTATTTTATAACTGGAAGTTTGGACCTTTTAACCCCCTTCACCAATTAAGGGAGGGGAGAGTTCTCGGCATGATGTGGCAAGCCCTGAGTTTGGCTGGGGGTGAGGCTGGGGGAGAAATGAAAAGGAAGGGAGGAGGCCCTGTCCCCGCGAGTTCCCAGTCTGAAGAGCAGGAAGAGGCTGTGCCTCTCTATTTTGTTCCTTGTGCTGTTTTTACCTTCCTAGCCACCTTTCACCTCCTCACAGAGCCCAGCTGGGAATTTCCTATTACACAATCCTGAGCAGGAGATGGAGTGGGCGGGGAAGGGAAGCCAAGGGGGGGCAGGTTGGGAGGGAGAGAGCAGGTCTCTCCGGGCACCTATAGCATAGCGTCAAGGGGCAACTGCCTGGCTGGTGTGGCCCTCCTCTACAAAAGAAGACAGACCGGGCCACAGGCTGGACCCATGGAGAAATCAGCCCCTACTTCCCAAACATGGGGAATGCAGCTGGGTCCCATACCCAAACAAGTATTTCAACTGAAATTCTACCATTAAAACTTGTTATATTAGTGAGGAAAGGGGAGGTTAGGGAGAGGAAGGATTGAGCAAAAAAGAAAAAGGACTCATGGACATGGACAACAGGTTGGTGATTGCTGGGGGTTGGGACTAAATGGTAACAGGAAAAAATATAATAAAGATTATACATTTAAAAAAAAACTACCATTAGGTCCTGGCTGGGTAGCTCAGTTGGTTAGAGTGTCGCCCCCGTTACTCCAAGGTTGCGGGTTTGATCTCCCGTCAGGGCACATACAAGAAGCAACAAATGAGTGCCTAATTAAGTGGAACAACAAGTCAATGTCTCTTTTTTACTCCCTTCCTCTCTCTTTTAAACCAATCAGTCAAAAAAGTTCCTTATAATTAAAAAAAAAAACTACCATTATAACTTTACTCTTTTAAGTCTTCAATTCAGCAAACAAGCCTACTGTGGGGGTGTAAGGTATTGCTTTTGGGGATCAAGAGGCATTTCGGTTTTTCAGAGCCTCTGTGAATTTCCCTGGGAGGTGACAACTTAAGACCACCTTGGTGGGGATAGGTCCAATAGATGCTTTTTCATCCTGGGGTGGTGGAGGTGGCAATGAGAAGAACAGGTGGAATTCCAAGAAGAGCCTCTTTGGTGTGGGTGGAGGAACAGGGTGGTATTTGTAGGACAGGTGGTTACTAGGGAAAGCTTCCAGAAGATGCTCTGGAGCTTGGAGGGCCTCAAACTGAAGGGGAAATTGTGGTCTCAGCCCCACAGTTCTTGAACAAGCTCAGCTGGACAGAACAAAGTGGTGATGACAAAGCCTCCTCCCCTGCCACATCCCAGTCTCGGTCTCCCTTTCTCTCACCCTTACCTGCCCCCCATAACATGCCCCAGTCCCACCCTGCTGTCAATTCTTCCTGTAAATCAAGCCACTAAGTACAATTTATGGTCTACCCCTTCTCCAAAGTACCTGTGTTTTAATGGAAAACTCTGTGAAGCCCAGAGGAATGATCCCAAAGCTCTACAAGATACTCTGAAACCGAGTCTTTCCTCTGGTACCCATTCTTAAAGAATCCCACATTCAGGCAACTGCCAGGGCCATCTACCTTCTTATGCCTCAGTTTCCCCAACTATAAAAACAAGCAGCAAAAGAGGGTCATTTTCCTGGTCCCTTCCAACTCTGACATATGAGGTCTTAGCATTTGGAGATTCCACAGCCTCCCATGCTGAGAGCCCAGGGCTGGCCAGCCCTTGTTAGGAGGCAGCTTGTCTGTGGTTTGGCACCACTACCCAGCAGGCATTTATTAAATCAATGGGATGTGGTCCCTGCTGGCCTAGAAAGAGAACATTAAGCTCCAAAAACTTCCTGCAGCAGGCCTCCTTCAGAGTGCTGCTCAGAGGGGCGAGGAACAAAACCATTCAGGTCTCTGGCGGGGCTCCAAGATCCTGTTCACTAGTACTTTTGCCCTGTCTGCACGGAGAACCAGTGACTGAAAACATCTGGAAGCCTGCTTAAGACCTGGACCACTTCTCTCTCCTTCCTCTAGGGGTGGCAGTTCTTGACCCTGGTAATCTGGGTTGACCTTTACCAATGACCCTTCCCATCCAATCTTCTGCATTTCATTGGGCAACAACCGTCTAATAAAATCCACATGAATCCAGCTGCTAACAGCTTCTGGAAGGGCTATAGGATCTAACACCTGCCCTGCATTCCTTGAGCCCTAGTAGCAAGGGAAAAGAGGGCTGAGACCCAACTCTTGCGCCTCTAAGTCTTACAGTTGAGTTGTGGAGAGAGGGAGTAGGTGGGAAGAGAGAAAAACCAATGATGGAGGATTGCTAAGGGTGGAGAAGGCAGCTGCAGGCGAGGAGCGCACATGTGTAGGGACAAGGCTGCTGGATGGCACAGCAGAGACCCCAGAACTTCTTGTGCCTCTAGCCAGTGACCTCAGGCTGACAAGGCCCATGCTGACTCTGGGAGGCAAGACTGGGCCAAGAGGTTAGAGTACATGTGTCACTAACCTGGTGGCCCAGGGTGGTCTGTACCTCTTTTCCTTGCTGTAACCTGGGTTGTCCCAAAGTTCTTTGGGTCTCTGATTATTTTAGAAAAAAATTTACTGAGCATCTACAACATGTGTGCCTGCTGCTGGGACAGAGACATGAGTGAGCAGACCAGACCCCATTCCTGTGCTCCAGTTCCACTCACTTCATACCCTGTCTGACTACAGGGAGACAAGTCTCAGAGGGGGTGGGGGGAGAGCACCCCTGCCGGTGTTGGATCTTGCTTATGCTGACTCCCTCCCTTAGCGTCTTTGGGGTACAGAGCGTGGACACAAGATTCCCTCTGGCTAAGGATTCGCTTTAGTGTTCTTCTCCCACCAAGAGCAAGAGTCCAAGAAATAAAAACAACAGGTTAAAGGGACAGATAAGCTGCTTGAGGTTTATTAAAAACAAGAATGCCCTTTTTTTTAAACTCCTACTTTGCCTGCCTTTCCACCCAGGTAAGATTTTTGCTTGTTCTCCTCTGAGAGTCCTCAGCTGCTTTTACTGACTTAACTGCTCTTTTCTATGATGAGCCAAAGACCAGCACAACCTTCCTCAGAGCTGAAGGCGGGTTCATCTCAGAGAGCCCTCGAAGGCCCTGAGGTGAATGACTGTTTCAGTCAGCTTGGGCCACTGTGGAGCAGAGAAACTGGTGTCCTTCTTGGAGCGCTGCCTTCATTTCTTTGAATTGAGCCAACTGGCAGGCCTCGTCCAGCCCCAGCCAGCGGTAAGCTCGGTGCTCATGGGAGAGACGGACCTCCACATCGCAGTCCTTCACCTCTGCCAGCCAGTAGATGACTGTTTTGGGTTTCCCCCTGGCCACATAATTGAGCTCCCTTCTGAACCCCTCAATGATGGTCAGCTGGCTTGATTTTAGGCCTGCTTCCTCTTGAGTCTCCCGCAGGGCTGTTTCCAATTCCTTTTCTCCTGGTTCCACATGGCCTGGTTAGGAGAAAAGAGAAAGAGGAGGGGGAGATCATCTTCAGAAAAGCTGGATTTTCCAGGTTAAATGGTTTAACGATGGGATCTTTGGTGACTTTTCTGGCTGTTGCTAGGCTAAGGGGAGCCTACAGATGGGCATCCTAACATGCTTAGGAATGGGGTACAGGGCAGGTAGCGTCTGGCTCTGCAATGTCTGGGAAAACCCTCCCCCCACCCCACCTTCTCCACAGAGTAAAACAGACCATGTGTTTGGCAAGTCTGGTCTAGAATTCTTCTTCTTTGATGGTGAGAGAGATGGTCTCCCTTAGACCTGTGCTTTCTTTTTCTTTGGAGCTCTCCCCATCCCATATTCTCAGGGAGATCTTTCCCTTGGAGACCTTAATGTGTTTTTCCCACGGGGCAGTCCCTTCTTGGCAAATGGGAGCTAGCTGAAGAGGGAGCACTTTGCCTACAATCCACAGTGAGGAGTTAACACTGTCTGCATTTGGTCTCTAAAGTCTCAGGGCCAACACGCAGGCTCAAAACCATGCGCTGCGGCACCAGCAGCTGTTTCCAAGTAGCTATCAAGGCTTTCCCAAATTGTTTTCATCTTTATAACTGAGCAAGACCAGAATCTGGTTTCATAAGGAAAGTCCTGATGGGAACTCAGACTAAGGACAAGCTGAGAAACAGTTCTAAGAAAATTTGTTGGCAAGACCCAAACCCAAGCAGACAGCTGCCAAGAAACTGTTGTAGGAGAACTTGAAGCTCTGCAGACTGGGAACAGCCCTCAGCTCTGCCTCTAGGCCCTCCCTGCAAATTCTCAGTTTGCCCAGAGGAGCCAAGAAGGACGAGGAGGGGTCTGGCAGCCTCTGTCAACACATGGCTCCAGCAAGTTGCTGGGGGCCTCCTGGTTCAGGAGCTCATGGGGAGCAGGAATTCTGAGCTGTTCCCTTCTCGGTTTGGAGATAGGGCCATATCCTAGGCTTCTTCCTTCCTGGGGGTCCTCACAGCGCTGCCCTGAGTCAGCTGCTTCTGCACAGCTTTGACAGAAAGCAACCAGCAGTTTGGACTTAAACCATTCCAGCTCATGACTTCTGGAGGATTTTCTCTGTGTGGCACCTCATATAGAGCCATGTACACAAGGACAGGTAGGTAATGCATCCAGGGATGAAGGTGAGGGGGATGCTGATGGTGACAGAAATGACTCTGATTCAGGATGTCTTACCTTCCCTCAGAAGTGTGTGGGAGTCTCTAACTACACCTTCCCACTATCGGCTATTCAGCATTCTGCCCATCAATTTTAACAGGGTAACTTCTCTCCCCAGGTCCGAGCAGGAAAAAATTCGGAGAGATCCTCTGAAATCTTTCAGTGTACTTAGGTGATCAGGAGACAAGTGTGACTACTCCTATTCATAGTATTTGTGACACTTTTGTCCCTTTTTTCATCTTGTTTTTCCCTAGTGAAACTCAAATGTGCAAATTTTATTTCCTGTTCCCCTTTCCTTGTTTTCCTCCACCTCTGGATCCTTGTTCACCTACACCTCCCCCTCTACCTCCTCTGCTCCCTGTGCCTGGGGGTTGTTCACTCTGAGCTCCTCACCTATATAGCCCAGTAATGACTTGACCCCAAGGACGTCAATGCCCAGCCTCGTACCTTTCCTCTTTCCCATTCATCACAGAGGCTGGTGCTGTGGTGAATGATACGCACACACACAAACCCCAGGTGCTGCTTCTGTCCCAGAGTTCTATTTCCAGCTCTGCTCTGACCTAGCACAAAGACCTGGTATGTAGAAAGCATCAGGGACTTCTACCCTAACCCCACACTCTCTTGCTGCACAGTCACTGGGAAGCATGACTTGGGGGGGCCTGGCAGGGTGGATTTCTGAGTAACATCTGGCACTTCCCCAAGAGCCAGCCCCTCTGGCTCCTCATACCTTTAGGAGGAGTCCAGTGATGAATGCCGTCTGATGCCTGCAGCAGTAGAAACTCAATTGCAGTGTTGTCCACCTTGGGAATGGGGCGTCTTCGGAAGATTATCAAGCCACATGCTTTCAGGGCCATGGTCTGTTTGAAGACTTAATAACCCAGAACAGCTAACAGTGACCTCATCACCTATAGAAAAGGCAGCATGCCAAGAGTTATCAGGGGAAACCAGGAATCAGAGACAGGCCTTTGTAACTGCAGGACCCTGGCCCCACCCTGTGAGTGTGGCTGTATCCCAACCTCTCCAGGTCTCCCTGCTAAAACACAGGGCTGATGTGTGTGTTAGGCCTTTAGCCTAAGTCTCTGGAGCAGAGATCCCAATAATGTGACATCCGATGGCTCAGAGGGAGTCACTTAGGAAAGGCAGCTTGGTGTATACTTTTTTGTTACTGATTTTTTTAGGCTTTTATCCATGTTTTGGGAGGTTAAACATTCACATGGTTCAAAATTCAAAGTTCAAAAGGGCACAGAGAGTAAAAAGTCTCCTTCCCACTCCATCAGAGACAAACTAGCACAGTGGTCAAGAGTGAATCTGGAGCCTAGGTCCAAGTTCTGGCTCTGTTAATTACTCACTGTGTAAATACCTCGTAAGCCTCAGTTTCTCATCTGTAAGACAGGGTAACAACAGTTCTACCTCAAAGGGTGGCTGTGAGGATTACATGACTTAACTTTTGTAAGGTGCTTTAGAACAGCGCCTGACATGTAAATAAATTCAAGTATGCCTAAGAAATGTCTGGAGAGATACACATCATTAATAGTGTTTTCTGGAAGATGAGATTATGAGGAGACTATCATTTTCTACTCCACATATTTCTGTATTGTTTGGATATTTACAGAGAACATTTACTAATATTATAATCAGCCATATAATAAAGACTAAAGTTTTTAGTCTTTTCCATTTCACGTTGTCTTTCCTCCACTTCAGAAAAATATATCGACGACAACAACAAAAGAAAAGAAGAAAGAGCAGTAGAAATATCTGCAGATGTAAAAAAATTCAGCATCTGAAGGGGCGCATGTAATCAAGGTAACAAAAATTTACATGTTTTATGTAAGGCCCTGCCAAAAGAAAAGTTTGTGTCATTTATTCACTCAATAAATATTTACTGAGAACCTACTATGTACAAAACATTGTTCTAGGCCTTTGCCCTCATGCAGTTTATATTTTAGTGTAAGAGGCAGACTTTAATCAAATAGTTAAGCAAATGAAAAAATTATTGCCAATAAGGTACGTGCTACAAAGGAAAAACGTATGATGGGCAACTTGACCTTGTCTAAAGGATCAAGGAAGGATTCTTGGAAGAAGGGATGTTTGAGCAGAGAATAAATGATGCGTAAAAGGAAAGCTGGCAAAGGGAGGAAGAGAGGTGTGCTCCAGGTGGCAGGGACAGCATGGGCAAAGGTCCTGAGGTAGGATGGCAGAACTGAAAGAAAGCAAAGTAGTGTTTCAAATGTAGCAAAGCCTGGGAGAGTGGTGTGTACAGGAAGAGGCCCGAGTCAGCGGGGCCTCTTCTGCCAGATCCCAGGGCCAAAGAAAGAGCTGGTATTCACAGACAGCAGAAGTAACTGTAGAGAGGGTGGCTGGGGAAGGAGCTGATAGTCTCTATGGCCCCCCTGTTGGTGCTCAATCAAGATGAGCCTGCATTGCTCTGACCCATGGGGATCAGTTGGTTGGGCATTCCCCGCCTCCTGCAAAGCAAAAGGTTCTATTCCTGGTCAGGGCACATGCCTGGGTTGTGGGTTTGGTCCACAGTCAGGCCTGTAACAAGAGGCAACTGACTGATGTTTTTCTCTCACATCAATGTTTCTCTCCCTCTCTTTCTCCTCCCTTCCCTTCTCTCTAAAAAATAAGTAAATCAAATCTTTAAAAACAATTACCTTGCATCTACTGAAGGCAACCTATTCCAGGGCAATTCTCAAGACTGACAACAGAAGGCAATGTTACTCTAGGGCACAGGTGGCAAATACAAGGCCCGCAGGCTGAATCTGGCCCAGCCCCTTGTTTCTACCCGGCACCAGTGCTGAGCTCCTTGCCCCTAGTTAAGGAGTAGTTACATTTATACAGTCCTAAAATTCTAGTTGGCCCTTAGAAGGCAACCACCAGGCTGATGTGGCCCCTGGTGAAAATGAGTTTGACGCCCCTGCTCCAGGGAATAGGGGTCCCTAACCAGAAAAACAAACACACCTAACACTGCAACCTTTCCAAACCTTCTTAAACTTGCAAAGACTTTTTAAGGGTTGGAAATAATCTGAAAAGTGGTTTCTGAAATGGTCTATGCTATCATGTATTGTTGGTAAGAGAGTAAATTAGCATATCCCTATAGGAGGGCAATTTGTTTATGAATATTGAAACACAGCATATTCCCTTGCCTTGGCAGGGTTGCTCATTTGGCTGGAGCATCAGCCTGATAAGCCAAGGTTGTGAGTTCAATCACCAGTAAGGGTACACACAAGTATCAACCAATGAACGCTTCTCTCTCTCCCCTCTCCCTTCCTCTCTTTCTCTAAAATCAATAAACTTAAAAAACATTTAAAAAATCATAGCATATTCCTTAGATCCAGTAATTCCATTTCTAAGTACTCTGATCTATGTAAATACGGGTCCGGCAGTAGTAATGCCTGATTGAGTGTGGTTGGTAGGGCAATAATATGGGTATTATCATTTATAGTTTTAATTTGAACATTTCACCTAAAATGTCATATGGTGTGTTTGAGTTTAATACTGTTATATTACAGAATTACATGCTTATGATTTTGTAATAAAAGATTTGTAATAAAAAAGGGGTGTTATTTGTGCCAGACCCTGTATATATGAAGATGCACACACAGGATGTTCATCACAACTTTGTAATATCAAAGAAAGGCAAAACAAATATCCATCAATATGGGAATAATTAAAGTACAGTATATCTACATGACAGAAAAATTATGAGCGTGCTCTATCTTTTCCAGAGCACACCCGTGCCTTTTCCTCTTTCATCCCCTCATGGCTTACATCTCTACCTCTTTCTCCTAAGTTCCAAGGGCCCTTCTATCACCTCTGTAACTTTCTAAATAAGTTTTCCCTTATAGTTATAAAAAAAGGAAAATTATGAAGCCATAAAAAATGACGTAGAGCTAAATATTCTGCTTGTAAAAAGAGTTTCAGACATACTAAGAAAAAAAGTATGGTTTAGAATAGTATGTACAATGTGATACTATTTGAGTTTAAAAATTCACATTTGAACAGGTAGCAGGCTTCAGTGAATATGTGTGTTTTGTTTCCCTAGTCTCCCTATTGATGCTGAAAACTTTCTCCATTCTGGAAACCAGAAACAAAGGTTTCAAATTACTGATTCCAGGTCTAGTCAGAACCAGGTATCGGACCCCATTTCCCCTCTCCCCTGCAGGCCCCATCAAGAGGCTCAGAAAGTATTAGCAAGTTACAAGTGTAGGGCACCTGATCCCTGCCTCAGGTGGAGTCCCATGGAATAAATGTTAGAACCCCTAGATAAACCTTGGAATCCAAGACCACAGGGCACAGTGCCCTGCCGAGGATGGGAAGTCCCAGAGCATTCCTCCACACCACTGCCATCACCAAAATAGTATGGGGAAACAAAGATGGGAGAGCCAAGAGAGACAGGCCTGAGGTGGCCATGAGGAGCCAAAGGAGAGAGAGGAGCAGGCCAATATTTTCCTACACAGAGCAGGCTTAGTGGAGTGAAGGGCATACCCTAGCAAAAATGTATTTTCAGTAGATATCAATGTGGATGAGACCCGAAGACCTAGGATCAAGAGCTGGGATTAGATGTTCTCTTCCCACCTACGCTCTCGACCCATGGAGAGGACAGCTCTAGAAAGGCAGAGCTATTAGTCCTCTCGATTGCTTGGCTTGGGCCAGTGGCTCTCTAGAATTTCTCCCTCCTTCCCCATACATGTAACCTCCTGCTCATTCTTTCAGAAGCTCAGATGTCACCTCTTCTGTGAAGACTTCTGGCTTCTAGTCACCCCATCTTCTGGGCCTTTCACATGGCTTGAATATATTTCTATTATATGGTTTGATGAAAGAAGCCAAATACTATGAGCAACAGAAAGCTGAGGATTTGGTATAGGATTCAGACCTTGTGCAATTATGAAAGTTGAGGGAGAAATCCATGCAACCCTGTTGCCTCTGCATCTGGTGCTGGGCCTGAGGGCTCTATAGGTCAGGCAAGGCCAGCAGTTGGGGAGCAAAGCTGTGTGTGGAGGACAGCAAGGAAAACTGGAGCCTGTGACAGCAAATCACCTACGAGGACAGCTGGAACTCAAGAGGACAAACAGAAACTTGTAACTTCCTTTCCCTGTCTGCAAGCTCATGGACGCAGGTGACTTGCAGACGCTGGAGCTCTGGGCCACAGAGCTGAATGTACACCTGGCCCAGGACTCAAAAGAACTGAAGGGGAGATTCAGTGGAGTGGGGCAGCGGTAGGCCTCGGTGCTGTCACGTGTCAACAATGTGAGCCAGCAGATCAGTGTCCAAAGTAAGGCACTGCTACCATGCCTGGTATCCTGCTCTGTCCTTCACAGTGTAATGGCAGCTACTTCACTTCAGCTTTCCAAATCTTGAGTACAGGAAGGGAATCCTGGGAAACCTTAGCTAAGTGGACACAGTACAAAACCACCACAAGCACGCATACCTAGTATGGTAAATCTCTGTAGCTCTGACAGGGAAGAACCGAACCGTGAGCTCTATCTCCCTGGGACTCAGCACAGCAGCCCTCAACAGATGTTCATTGACTCAACAAAACTCTCTCCCCACCCCTCACTCAAACAAATGCTCAGGGTATGTTCTGGGAATTTGGGAAATAGCCCAGTGTTTTTCTAAAGAGTGTCGTTTACATAAAAGTCAATGGAGCTATTGTTGGAGGTTTTCGGTTTTTTGGGAGCCCACAAAGCTGAAACTGTCTTGGGGTTTGAAAGCATCTCCATCTCCATCTCCCTCCCTCTCTCCCTCTCTCTCTATACACACACACACACACACACACTCTCTCTCTCTCTCTCTCTCTCTCTCTCTCTCTCTCTCTCTCTCTCCAAATGATCTAAAACCTCAGGAAGTTAAAGAACACAGAATCTGATATGCAAATATGCCTGCAGCCAGGATCACGGAGGTGAGACTGCCAGGCTGACAGCAAATAATTCACACTTCAGAAAAGTGACAAAGTGCCTTAGGTGGTTAAAAAAACCTGAAGAACAACAACAAAAAAAAACCCTCAATGTCATCAGAAGGTTCCAGAAGCTAAGGAAAAGTGCTCTTGGCTTTCTCTCTATATATAACTTCTTCACAGCCTAGAAAGTTCAGAAGGTTTAGGTGTCAAAAGATAACTCACAGATAAATGTTACACTGATGTGTTGTTTCAGTATTTTCATCAAATTAATCTCAGTGCTATTGCAAGCAGAGCTCAATCTCACAGCCCTCAAATATACCTTTAGATACAGAAAGAGCTCCCCAAATCATCCCCCAACTTGTATTTCGTAGTCTAAAATCCCTTTAGCAGAAATGTTTCATGCCACCATCTTATCAATTAAGCATCCATGTTGTGCCAGCTACAGGGCACTGTGCCCAGTTCTTTATATGTATCTTTAAAAAAAAAAATCCTCACCCGAGGATATGTTTATTGATTTTAAAGAGAGAGGAAGGGAGAAAAACATCAATATGAGAGAGGAATATTGATTGGTTGCCTCCCACACGTGCACCCACTGGGGGTCAAACCACGACCTAGGTATGCGCCCTGAATAGGGGTCAAACCTGCAACCTTTTGGTGCATTGGACTAGGCTCCAAGCAACTTAGCCACCGGCCAGGGCTATATGTATCTTTTTTAATGCTCAAGATAACTCTTCATGATAAGCATTATTATTTTCATTTTATGATGAGGAAATTGAGATTCAAAAAGGTTAAAATAATTGCTCAAAGGCCTAGTTGGTCTGTGAATGGTGGGATTTGAATCTAAGTAAGCCTAACTCCAAAGCCTATATTCTTTTCCCTTATACAGCTGTCTTTACCATGAAAGAGCAGGGCTTCGGGCACAAATGGCCCTGAGAGAGGACACACAAATGATTTATAAAATTACTTCCAGTCCCCAAATTCCCAGTCTTTGATCTATACTCACATGGAGAATTTTGAAGGTGTCTGGCTAGAATCCTTTCCACAGAACAGGTTTTAGTTGAAGGGGTGTGTAGATGAAGGCTTGCCTGGTGCCCAAACACAACTCTGGAGAGTTAAAGTATAACCTGAGTCTCCTAAACTTTGCCTCTCTTTAAGGGCTTCTAGGCCTCCTCTGCTCTTTCCTGGAAAATAGGAACCTAAAACCACATATTCAAACCACACCCAGTCGTCTGGGGGTTCCCAAGTACTCAGTGTTGGAAATACCCTGATGCTAGTCTTGGACAAGCACCTAACTTAAGGTGCTGGTGTCCAGAAAATCTGCCCAGGCCATTCCACTGGGAGGAGGGCCACCCCTGCTGGCCCACAAGCAACTCTGTGACTACTCAGCTTTCCCTGACCTCCCACAACATAATGGTCTTTTATCTAATTCTCTAATTCCCTTCTTTCCTTTCAAAGGAATGGACAGAAATGAGCTGTCCATCCATGAATAAAGCTCTCCCTTGTAACAACAGCAAAAAGAGAAAACAGAAAAGAAAAAAGGCCTCAACTACCATGACTATATCGAGACAAAGAAAATGTTCCTTCAGCTGCACCTTGCCCTGGACATCTGCCACTTCTTTTCTCAGAGACCAAGCTGCTGAGTCATCTTGCTCTCTTTGCTATTTGGCTGAGGGAAGAAACAGATTTCACCTGCAATGAAATGAATATTGGCTTCTAGGATGAGGCCAAAGTCAGACAAGGTTGGGACAAAAATCATACCTAGTTGAAGGGAATCTGTTAAGTGGCCTATTAGTGCCATCTGCTGTACAATACTGGAAAGCAGGCATGGGGATTCTAATACTAGAGCCTGAAGGGATTCATTTAATAATCATCTTACATCTGTTGAGTGTGTCCCATGCGACAGAGAGTGTGACAGGATTGAAGAGTAGATATGAAGCTGAATACTACAAAGCCCCTGCTTTCTAGTGGTTCACAGCCTAGTGAGAGTGGGGTACTTAGACAAGTTACCAGTATATTTTGTGTATCATACGGGTATGTGTAAGATGGAAAGATAGCAAAGAAAAAGAAGTGATTATCTTTAGGTCAAAGGGGTACCCCAAAGGGATTTTTTTCTAAATTATTTTATTGTTGTTCAATTACAGTTATCTGCATTTACCCCCCACAACTCCCAAAGGGATTTTGAAGGGTGGTTAGAAGTTGACCAGAAAAATAAAGGTGGAGGTAAGGAGCACTCTAAGCAAAAGCGCAAGTGTGGGCAAAGACCCTCAAGCACAAGATGACATTCCATTGCTAAACAGCTGAGTTTTTATCCTGCAGGTAATGAGGAGCCTTTGACAGCAATGAGGACTATAATATGGTCAGACTGACATTTTACAAAGACATTCTGGAAGAAAGGAAGGTGGAAATGGATTGCAAGAAAGGTGGAAATGAATTAGAAGGAAAGACTGGAGGCAAGGAGACCATCAATTACAAGCCTGTTGCCAACAATCCAGGTGACAAATGATATAGAGTTACATTAAGGCAGAGGCAGTGAAAAAGAAGGGATGAATTTGAGGGATAACTCGAAGAGCAAATCAACACTATTTGATGTTCGTGTGTGTGTGTGTGTGTGTACGTGTGTGTGAGAGTGGGGGGGGGAAGGCGTTTGGTTTGGGTGACTAGGTGGAAAAGTAGGTAGAGTAAGGAGTAGAATGTAAGCTAATGATTTCTGTTTGGGACAAGCTGAACTTAAAGTGTTATAGACTAACCACAAGGTAAATTGACATATGGGTCTAGAGTTCAGTGATCCTCTGATCCCATCTCTTCATTTCCCAAGGTGGAAATTTTCATTAGAGAAAAATTCTCTCATAGTAGGTACCTCTGCAGCCCACCTCACTCCACTGGGGTAAGCCTGCCTGTGCATCTGGTATTCCAAGCATTTTCAACCTCTTACAGTCAGAAACAGCATGGCACAGCCTAGAAAAGCATGGCTGGCTTTGCAGTTAGAAAGATCTAGGTCCTTAATTTAACACCTGAGTTACTTTCAGGAAAATACTTAACTTCTCTAAGCCTCATTTCCCTCATTTGTAAGATGAGGATAACTCCTACTTTTCGTAGTTGCTGTGGAGTTAAAAATAATGGATACGTAAGGTCTGACATATCAGACACTGTACTGAATATTTGTGTCACTCTTATCCCTGAATCATAAAAGATCATCAGAAAGCTTCTTTATGTTGTTTTAAAAGCATGCTCTTAGCTTTTATTGATAGTTGAATCAATAAATGGCTTTTGATATTTTCTGCAAAACTGCTGGTGAACACATCATTCATCATACCATGTATATTCCTTATGTAAAAGGTCTCATAAGATAAATTCCTTTTTATATAGGTACTAAAAAGAAATTTCACTCTTTTGAATGGATTGTTTCCTTAATTATTAGTTATCTCTTTAAAAAAAAAAGATTTTATTTACTTTTAAAGAGGGGAAGGGAGGGAAACATCAATGTGTGGTTGCCTCTTGCACGGCCCCTACTGGGAACCTGGCCACAACCCAGGCATGTCCTCTAGACTGGGAATCAAACCAGTGACTCTTTGGTTGGCAGGTGGGCTCTCTACCCACTGAGCCACACCAGCCAGGACTAATTATTAGTTATTTCTTTAACTGACAAGTTTTGGGCTAAATGGGTACTCAATTACAGTAAGTTTACTGGCCCTTTGGCTAATGTATTTGTTTCTATTATGAAGTGAATAACTACCATTTTTTGCGGAGTTACTACTTGCCAGGCATCATGCCAAGTGCTTCACTTGCATTATTTCAATTAATCTTCCCAACAACCCTCTGAGGCACAGTTGGCAAATACAAGGCCAGTGGGCGGAATCTGGCCCTCTACCTTGTTTTACCTGGCCTGGCACCTTGTTTCTACCCCAAGACAGCGCAGAGCTCCTTGCCCCTAGTTAAGGAGTAGTTACACTTATAGTCCTAAAATTACATTCGGCTCTACCATGAGGCTGATGTGGCCCCTGGTGAAAATGAGTTTGACAACCCTGCTCTGAGGCATTACTGCCATTTTTCAGACAAGGAAAAAGGAAACTATGGCTCAAGAGATGTGTGTGGGTAGTAACTCAAAATCAGGTCTGCTTGACTCCTAACATCATTGCTCTGAATCTCAACTCTATATGAGCACTCTACATTTGGCTATTCGTTTGTATTCCGTTTACTTTACTTGTATAGCTTAAATATAATAACAAACACACAGGGCCCAAACCAGGTCAGAACAAAGACTAAGGAAGTGATGTTTTAGGTAGTGGGACTCTCGTATGGCTTTCTTTCCTTCTGCTATAATTGCTACAATATTTTCCATTCAATAAATGAAGCAATTAGAAAATATAAAATCTCTTTTGGGAAGTAAGCAGGGATTTAAGTTTAAAAACAAGGTAAAAACTGAGGCCCAGGGAGGGTAAGATAGGATGGGTTTGGGCCGCGAGGCCCTAAACCTGGACTCTCGGATCACGACGACCCATCCCATCACCACTCGTAATGGGGCATGCAAAGCTCAAAGGGCACTGAACAGTTCCTTCTCTCTGTGCACACAGAAAACTGAGGTCCTGCGAGTGGCAGAGCCTGGGCCGCCCACGCCTCACTGGCAGCTTGGCGGAGGGAGCACCCACCTTCGACCCTGCAGCTACGCGAGATTAGTCCGTTGCAGTGCCTGAGCCTCAGTTGCTCAGCGGAGAACTGAACCCAGGATACCCACTCTAAGAATACTTACCCCAAGCAGAGGAAGGCTGGAGACTCCTGGACCGACCGGGAGTACCTCGACCAATCCGGAGAAAGCGATTGAGGGTTGGGCGACCAATAGTATGAAGCAGAAGGATCCTCGACCCGCCTCAAAGGTGCCTTTCTCTCATTCAGAACGTCGCGAGATTTTCACTCAAGCGGAACGATTGGTTGAAAGCCGGAACTAGAGAGTAACGCCCACTGTTTTCTCGGATCTCTGATTGGTCTTCTAGAGGAGAAGGCGGCCGACATCAACGAGATCCCTGGATGCCCATTGGAGGACAGTGCGGGACTGCCTGTGCGCGGGTGTCGGCGCGCGCGTTCGAACCGGCGGTCGGCGGCGTTACCATGGGGATGCGGCCTGGCAGCCACTTCAAGCTCGCGAGTTGACGGAGGCCTCAGTCGCCAGCCTGGGGGCTCTCTCCTGTCATTTTCTGTCCTTAGACAGGGTTGACCGTGGAGAAATTTGGAAGCCTCCGAGGTGAGAAAGGGCGGGTGAGAACTGGAACGGGCTAGGCCTGGTCGTGAGCCTTGGCCCCTGCCCCACGGGAGAGGCACGGTGCTCAGGGCACCCGCCAAGCGCGTGACAAGGCGGGCGGTTGTGAGTTGGCCTCTCCCGGTTGCCAGAGCACTCCACTTTCCTATCCTTCATTCTCACATCTCCGCCTTTTTTGCAGCGATTATCGTGGACGCCAATTCTACGAAGCCTTTTCTGAGTCTCGAAGTCCTCTTGTCTTTGAACCCATAAGCCTGCCTGGAACCTCTCTCTCTTAGAGCGCTCCTCTTCCTTCTTGGGTTATTCGTGTACTAACGCAAACCTCATTCTCCTCCCTTCTCCAATGTAATTCTGAGGTCTTTGAGGCAAGGCAAGCGTTTTTCACGATGTTTTACACAGACGTACCTCGTAGATATTGCAGATTGGGTTCCAGATCACCGTAACGGGAGTGTTGCAATAAAGCGAGTAGTAATTGTTTGCTGGTGGAGGGCCTTGCCCAACAAAGTGAAGCGCAATAAAACAAGGTATGCCTGTAGTAAATTTTTTAGTTTAATTTAATTCACCACAGATGGGGGATTCCCTTCTATGCCATATCCCACCTCCCCCTCTCATACAGAGATTATTTTTTTTATTTTTATGGGAGTAGGGGGTGGAAACCCTAATCTCGAGTGTAAAAGGACTTGAAAGCTCAAGGTTGGCCTTCCCACTCTGTGAAAGGAAAACTTGCTGTAACTCTCCCTGCATTATGGCTTTTAGTCTTGATCTCCCAGTGCTGTATTAGATTCCCTCCCTATTAGTCTTTGCTTAAAACAAATCATTTTGTTGTTGCTGTATGCCAAGAGAGTTTGTCTCAGTTTCTCAGTGGCTCACAGCTATTGTGTTTCAGAAAATACTTTAAATCATTTTCTCTTTTCTATTTATTTTGTGCTCGGAGTCTCTACTTCAGTGCCTGTAACAGATGCTCATGTAGCTGTCATTCATCCGGTGTCCATGATAGAACTGCATGATTTGGTTTCGTCATTAACTCCTAAGACGATACATACCTAGTCTGCTTGTTGGTGGTTCTTATATTAAAATCATAGCTCAATGTAGACTTTAATACAGAGAATGAAAAAGTCAGGTATAGCAGCTATGTTTTTGTTACCCTCATAAATGTTTGAAGACTACCAGGCTGCAGATCTGTGACATGTAATGGAAACCAGACTGGAGATTCGGGGTTTGGTCATGGCTGGCTTTGCAAGTCATTTAGCCTATTTGTTTGTTTGTTTATTTATTTTATCTTCACCTAGGACAATTTTTCATTGCTTTGAGAGTGAGAGAGAGAGAGAGAGAGAGAGCGCGAGAGCGCGCACACAAGAGAGAAAGAAATATCAATTGGTTGCCTCCCATAGGCTCCTGGACCAGGGATCATACACTTGGGGACCAGGGATCAAACCCTCAATCTAGGTATGTGCCTTGATGGAGAACTTGAACCCACAGCCTTTTGGTGTACGGGACAACGCTCCACCCAACTGAAATTATTTAGCGCTTTCAGCGCTTTTATTTTTTTTTTTAAGATTATTATTTATTCTTAAAGAGAGGGGAAGGGAAAGAGAAAGAGGGAAAGATCAATGGGTGGTTGCCTTTCCAGCGCCCCCTACTGGGGACCTGGCCAGCAACCCTTTGGTTCACAGGCCCACACTCAATCCACTGAGCTATGCCAGCCAGGGTTCATTTAGCCCTTTTAAACCTCAGTTTTTCCACCTGAGAAATGAAAGGGTTGAATTAGATTAGAATTCCTGTAGCTCTACCATCAAGTTAATCAAGCCTATGTTAGGTAGACATCACACACTCATTCTTCCAAATACTCAGTCTTCCCAATACCATACAGGTGGAAGTAATAGTTACCATTTATTGAGCATTTACCCTGTGTCAAGCACTATATTAAAGGTTTTATATAAATATTACATTTTCCTTAGTGTAGTACATTTGAGCTGACTGTTCTTTGGGGATTTTTATGGAGGCTTCATCATATAGGCATGATCAATTACTAACTCCATTTCAATCCCTCTCTTCTCTCTGGAGTATGGGAAGTGGGGCTGAAAAGTCCATGCTTCTAATTATGGCTTGGTCTCTCTGGTGACCAACCCCCATCCAGGAGTCCACCCAGAGTGACCTCAGAACAAAAGATGCTCCTGGTGCTTTATCGCTTAGGAAAATTCACAAGGGTTTTAGGAGCCCTGGATCAGGAACCAGGGGCAGAGACCAATGGATATTTTCTTTTATCTCACATCATTCTATTGTTCTGTGCTTACACATCAGAGACTGAATTTAGCACTTTATTTATATCCCAATTCTCACAGTAGCAAGCATCTTTTCCAAGTCACTCTTACTATTATTTTTTGCCTGTTTAACTTCAGTAGCTTCCTGAATGATCTTCCTCCTTCTGTTTTGTTCACCCTCTATAATCCATTCCCCACATATACAGCAGAGTGATCTTTAAAGATCATGTTCCTTCCCTACTTAAAATTCTCCAAAGACTTCCTGTTTCACTCTAAAATCCAGACACTGTGACATGGCCCAATAGATCCTACCTAATCTAGCCCCTACCTTTTTGTCCTCATATTGTACTACTCTTCCTTTCACTGCGCTAAAGCCAAATCGGTCTTTTGCTTGCTTAATCATGGCATTCTCATTTACACTTATGGCCAGTGTGTTCATCTGGAATGCTCTTCCTCCTAATCCTTACACAAATGACCCCATATTATTTCAGATTTCACCTCAAATGTTCATATTGGAATGAGCCTTTTCTTTTTTAAAAAAAATCGTTTATTTTTTGTTGTATATTTTTTCATTACCATTTTTTTGCCTTTATACTCTCTTCTACCTCCACCTACTCCCTAACCCCCTCAATTACTACACTGAATAAAACCTTTTCTGATCATCCAATGTTACATAGACCCTTCACCCTGCTTTATTTATTATTTTAAAAAAATTTAGTGTATTTTATTGATTATGCTACTACAGTTGTCCCAATTATTTCCCCTTTGCCTTCTTCTGCCTGGTACCCCCCTTCCCTCCAGCAGTCACCCCCCCACCCCTTAGTTCATGGGTCATGCATATAAGTTCTTTGGCTTCTCCATTTCCTATACTATTCTTGACATCCCCCTGTCTATTTTGTACCTACCAATTACGCTTCTTAATCCCTGCACCTTTTCCCCCATTCTCCACTTTAGCATGGGACCTCCTTTGTAGGTAACTATCTGCTTTTCCTTTGCTTCTTTTCAGGTTCTCTCTTTATCTTTAACCTTTGGCATTGCAATTATGATGTGTCTTGGTGTGGTCCTTTTTGGGTCCAACTTGTTTGGGACTCTGTACTTCCTTATCCTTGTATGTCTATTTCCTTCACCAAATTAGGGATGTTTTCTTTCATTATTTTTTCAAATAAGTTTTCAATTTCTTGCTCTTCCTTTTCTCCTTCTGGCACCCCTTTGATTCAGATGTTCATATATTTGGAGATGTCCCAGAGTCTTTTTATTCTCTCCTTGTTTTTTTGAATTCTTGTTTCTTCTTGCTGTTCTGGTTGAATGCTTATTTCTTCCTTATGTCCCAAATCGATTTGAATCCTGGCTTCCTCCCCTTCACTGTTGGTTCCCTGTATATTTTTCTTCATTTCACTTAGTATAAGCTTCATTTCTTTGTTTATGTTGTTGCTGTGCTGAGTGAGTTCTTCAGCATCCTGGTCACCAGTGTTTTAAACTCTGCAAGTGGTAGGTTGGTTATCTCTGTTTCATTTAGCTCTTTTTCTGGGGTTTTGTTCTTTTCTTTCATTTGGGCCATATTTCTTTGTCTCCTCAATTTGGCAGCCGCTCTGTGTTTGTTTCTGTGTATTAGGTAGAGCTGCTTTGACTTCTTGTCTTAGTACCATGGTCTCTAGTAGAAAAGGCACCTGTAAATTGTGTGGAGTGGAGCCTTAGGTAATCACCAAGGCAGGGCAACCTGCTTCACTGCTTTGTGGCTATGTGTGTGGGGTGGAATTGAAGAGGAGAAAGTGATGCTTCCTGGCTTCTAGAGGTTTGTCGTTTCCAGTCACTTCACCCACTCCCTGTACGCAACTGGCACTCTTCCAGCAGTTGCCCTGGTGCTGAATCCCAGGTGTGCGTTTGTGTATGTTCTAAGATTGTGTGGGCCCTTTAAGCAGACTTGCCTGAAAATCTGGCCAAATCTTTCACCTCCCCAACCCCCACTGGTTTTTACAGCCAGAAGGTATAGGGATTTATCTTCCTAGCACTGGAACCCTGGGCTCTGCAGTTTGGCCTCGGTCTGGGATTGCTTGCTCCCAGGGTATTCCTCCTGATTTTTATCCACCACATGTGCATGTGGGACCACCCTTTTCGCTGCCTCCACTGCCTTCCTGTGCCACACCGCATCTGTCTCTTTCTGTGTCTCTGCCCCTTCTACCCATTTAGATGAATGTGGCTTCTTTATGTCCTTGGTTGTTGGGTTAGTTCCAAACAGTTAGATTTTCTTGTTTCTTCTTCTTTTTAAAGTGTATTTTATAGATTATGCTATTAAAACTTGCCCCTTTTTTCTCACCTTTATTCCCCTCTACCCTGTACACCCCTCCCATCAGCATTCCCCCCCACCCACCCCATGTTCATGTCCATGGGTTGTACATAAAAGTTCTTTGGCTTCTCCATTTCCTGTGCTATTCTTAACCTCCCCCTGTCTATTTTGTCCCTATAATTTATGCTTCTTATTCCCTGTCCCTTTCCCCCCTTCTCTCCTCTCCCCCTCCCTGCTGATAACCCTCCATGTGATCTCGCTTTCTGTGATTCTGTTCCTGTTCTGTTTGCTTTGTTTTTGTTTTTAGGTTCAGTTGTTTGTTGTGAGTTTGTTGTCATTTTACTGTTCCTATTTTTGATTATCTTTTTCTTAGATAAGTCCCTTTAACATTTTATATAATAAGGGCTTGGTGATGACGAACTCCTTTAACTTGATCTTATCTGGGAAGCACTTTATTTGCCCTCCCATTCTAAATGATAGCTTTGCTGGATAGAGTAATCTTGGATGTAGGTCCTTGCCTTTCATGACTTTGAATAATTCTTTCCAGCCCCTTCTTGCTTATAAGGTTTCTTTTGAGAAATCAGCTGATAGTCTTATGGGCACTCCTTTGTAGGTAACTGTCTCCTTTTCTCTTGCTGCTTTTAAGATTCTCTCCTTATCTTTAATCTTGGGTAATGTAATTATGATGTGCTTTGGTGTATGCTTCCTTGGGTCTAACTTGTTTGGGACTCTCTGAGCTTCCTGGACTTCCTTGAAGACTATTTCCTTTGCTAGATTGGGGCAGTTTTCCTTCATTATTTTTTCAAATAAGTTTGCAATTTCTTGCTCTTCCCCTTCTCCTTCTGGCTCCCCTATGTTTCAGATATTGGAACATTTAAAGTTATCCTGGAGGTTCCTAAGCCTCTTCTCATTTCTTTGATTTCTTGTTTCTTCATTGTGTTCTGGTTAAATGTTTATTTCTTCCTTCTCTTCCATATCTTTGATTTGAGTCCCAGTTTCCTTCTCTTCACTGTTGCTTTCCTGTATATTTTTCTTTATATCACTTTGCATAGCCTTCAGTTTTTTTTATCTATTTTGCAATCATCTTCCACCATTTCTATAAGCCTCCTGATTACTAGTGTTTTGAACTCTGTTCTGATAGGTTGGCTATCTCTTCATCATTTAGTTCTATTTTTGGAGTTTTGATCTGTTCTTTCATTTGGGCCGTATTTCTTTGTCTCTGCGAACCTGTTACATTCAAGGGGTAGAACCTTAGGTATTTGCCAGGGTGGGGCAACCCACTTCCCTAGTTGTGGTGCTTTATGTTGAAGAGGGGTCAGAGAGGGAACAATGGCACTTGCTTGGCTCTTGGCAGGGTTTCAGTCAGGTCCCCTGCTACCCACAAGCAAATAGGGCCCTTCTGGTGCTGATTCCTGGGTGGGTGGGTTTGTGTACATTCTGGGACCCTGTGGGTCTCTCCAACAAACTCTCCTGTGAAGCTGGGAGTTTCTCCTGCCACCTCGACCCTTACAGGTTTTTGCAGTCAGAGGCTTTGAGGCTTTCTTTTCTGGTGCTGGAACCCTGGGTTGTGCTGTCTGGCTCGCTCCCCAGTTGTTCCTCTTGGTTTATCCACAAGCAAATGTGGGATCGCCTGGTCTACCAGTTGCTGCCTCACCGTCCAGGTCCTCCAGCCAGAGCCTTGCCATGAGTCCCCTCCTCCCCAGCTGCCTTTCTCTGCCTCTCCTATCGGTCTGGACGAATGTTTCTTCTTTAACTCCTTGGTTGTTGGACTTCCATACAGTTTGATTTTCTGGCAGTTCTGGTTATTTTTTGTTTTTAAATTTGTTGTCCTTTCAGTCGTGTGAGGAGGCAGAGTGTATCTACCTACGCCTCCATCTTGGCTGGAAGTATAAACAGATTTTCTTTCAATTTTGGGTGTTACTTGTTTTGAAGTTTAGTTGTAATTCTCTCTGTGGTTATACAAGTAGGTGAAACATGTCTACTTATGCCTCCATCTTAACTGGAAGTCCTAAATTCTTTAAATTTATTGATTTTAGAGAGGAAAGGGAAGAGAAGGAGAGAAACATGAATGTTGTTCCACTTAGTTATGCATTCATTGGTTGATTCTTGTATGTGCCGTGACCTGAGGTTTAACCTGCAACCTTGGCATATTGGGACAATGCTCTAACCAGCTGAGTTACTCAGCCAGGGCACCCTGCTTTATTTTTTATAGCACTTATTACTATCTGAAATTATCTTTCTTATTTAATTATCATCTCCTCCCACTAGAATAATAGCATGTTGAGGTACCTTATCTGTTTTGTTCACTGTTGTATCTATAATGTCTAGAAGAGGGTCTAGCTCATAGATGGCTCTCAAAAACTATTTCTTTTTTTTTTTTAAGATTTTATTTATTTATTTTTAAAGAGAGAGAGAAGGAGGGAGAAAGAGGGAGAGAACCATCAATGTGTGGTTGCCTCCCACAGGCCCCCTACAGGGTGTGGGGAGACCTGGCCTATAACCCAGGCATGTGCCCTGACTGGGAATCGAACCAGCAACCCCTTGGTTCACAGGCCCGCGCTCAATCCACTGAGCCACACTAGCCAGGGCTCAAAAACTATTTCTTGAATAACTGGATGAAAAATTCTTGTTGGAACTGTGAGCATAGCTATGTCCATAGCAATTCGTTTGAACAATACAACCCTGTTTCATTTTGTTGCCCAGGGGCAGTGAATCAGGGCACCACCAGTTCTGCCATATTTTCCTGAGTAATCAAATTACCCTGATACAATAGTTCCTACCACCTGTGACTACAAATGCTATCAAATGTTTTTGTACAGTTTTAAAAATAATGTAGGGATATTTATTCACTTATTCATTAAATAAATATTGATTTTTTTATCATTTCCAGACAGTTTTTTAGATACTGGGGATGAAAAGATTAATAAGACACATTCCTTGACCACAAGGAGATGATATTCTAGTAGAGGAAATAGACATACTCATAGATAATTATTACAGAATGTAACTGCAATGATAGAGATATGCAAAAAGTATAAACACAGAAGGGACATCCAACCACATCTGGGGAGATCAGAAAAGACCTCATTTGTGTTTTAATCAATAGGTAAGCAGTAGACAGGTAAAGTGAAGTTGATGAGAGTATGAGGAGGCCATTCAAAAGTACAATGTAAAAAAAAAATGCACAGAGAAATGAAACCGTCTAAAAGGTTGACTAATCTGGAGAGAGAGAAAGGGGCTAGACTTTGGAAAGCTTCGTAGGACATGCTAAAGATTTTGTCCTTTAGATAGGTGACAGAATGCCACTGAAATGTTTTAAATAAGGGAGCATCATGGTCATACCTGTGTTTTCAAAGACTACTCTGGCTCTGTATTGTGGAGGACGGCTTGGGCAAAAGTGGAGTTGGGCAGAGCGGTTAAGATACTGGGGCTGAACCACCAAGGCTATGGTGGTAGGAATGAGGATAATACAAGGAAAATTTGACAAATATTTAGATTAAATTGAGTGAACTTGATTATATTTGGGATTAAAGGGAGAATTAAAAGTCTAGAATACTTCCCAGTTTAGCTCTGAGTGACTGAATAGATGGTTACTCACCCAGTTGTACTCCCCAAGGAACAGAAAGGTGGAGGGACAGATTTTGTGGTGAGGTAATGAGTTCGGTTATTGATAAATAGTTCAAACGCTCAGTCATGTGGGCATTTTGATAGTAATTCCTGCATAGTTTTGCTGCTAGACATCCCTAACATTGTCAGTTTTCTAAAGTCACACTGGAATTCTGGAAGTACCCACTTAATAATATTGCACAGTATCCAGGCCAAAAAGACTAGTTGAGGTTTCACTAGCAATAAGGAACTATGTCTATGATAATTGCCACCTATCATAAAAAGTTTTAGAAGATTAATCAAGCAGCACAATTAACTACATATTAATTACTTATTAGTAATCCCAGCAAATGTAATTATTGTTTTCATTGTTCTTTGCTTTCTCAGCATTACTCCTTTAGGTGTTATTTTGGCAACAGTCCTCAAAAGCATGTAACCCTGAGTAAGAGAATCTAGATCATCTAAGGAATTTATAAAAACTGATTACCCTAGTTATTTTTCCAATTAAACACGAGATATATTTCCTAGCTAGGTAGCTCAGTTGGTTAGAGCGTCACCGCATATGCCTATCCCCATTCAGGGCACATACAAGAATCAACCAATGAATGCATATATAAGTGAAGCAACAAATTACCAATTCCCTCTCTCTCTCCCCCCCTCTAAAAATCAATGAAAGAAACCCATGACATATATTTTGTTGAAAGTATTTATAACTGCAAAATGGCAAAAATCTGTAAATGACAATTTCTACAATTTGGATTAGACTACAATTTTAAAAATGAATCACTGAATTTAAACCCAACATTGGTTACCACCTGTTACTGGGAATTTTTTCAAAACTAAACCTTTATATTTAGAGAGAGTAACACTTGCACTATTTTAAGATACCTGGGTTCAACAATTTTGTTAGGTTTATTTTTAGGTGATTGCTTCCATGCTTTTCATCAAACTTAGAAACCTCATAATGGGGTTCTTGAAAAGAATTGCAGTAATTGCAAGCATGAGTTACTTAACTGCAAACAAATGAACCTTTTTTTAGTTGCAAAAAGAAACAATCTCAAAAACTACTTTTATGTATCACTCACAATTGGTATCCCAAAATCCACATTTAGCCTTAAGAATTCCATTAAGTGTCATATATTGTCATTCTTTTGCAGCTGTTATTTTAAGCAGTTGTCTAGTATCACTTGTGTTCTGTTGAGATCAGTAGTCTATAGATAGAATAATCTCTAGGGTTTGAAATAACCAATTCTCTTGTTGGGGGAAAAATATATACTATATTATTCACCTTTTAATCTCCCACTGATAATCCTGAATTTCTTGTGTTCTTAATTAGGGGCCTTATGCTTAACATAAAGAGACATTTTAATGAAAATTGATTGAGAATGTTGGATTTGTATTGTATCCATTTTTAATGGTAGAGTGGGCCCAAGGACTTTGTTAGTAATTCCTTAAAAAGTGATCATTATTAGTGGTTGCCTAGGGCTAGATGGGTTGAGGGTTTAATATGTGAACATACTAAAAGCCATTGAATTTACTTTGAGCGGGTGAACTTGATTGGTATGTAAATTACTATCTTAATAAAGCCATTCTATATATTTTAAAAATGGTCATTGTCACAGTTTAGGGGAATTCAGATTAAGAAATATTTCTTGGCAGTCAGAAGCTATTTTAGTCCTTATATTTTTATACTACTTATATAATAATAATTAGAGCAAATAATATCCTATAACATCAGCTGAACTTCCTATGTAGTCCTTATTATCAGGAAGAGCATATTCATTTAAAACATATAATTAAGATATTCCTCCCCCCTCCCCACTTGCACCTTCTTCCTTTAGGCAGGTCTCTTTGCTTTCTTTCTCCTGAGCTCCAAGGGCCCTTCTTTTGCTCTGTAACTTGTTTCCTGATCCCACGCAGGCCATCTGGCTCACTTCTCTCGTGGCTCAGTGAATTTCTAAATAAATTTTCTACCTCTGTGAATTTCTAAATAAATTTTCGCTTTTATTTGAAATAAATAAATAAATATAAATAAAAATATAATTGCATAAGTAGAGAGTAGAAAACAGTAAGATGTTTGAAAAAGCCACTGAGATTTAGCCTACCTAAGTTGTGTTACCTTAGATAAGTCAATCATTCATACAGTTTGTTACCACATAAAATGAGGGTGTTAGACTTGATCATGCTTCTCGAACTCAAATGCCCATAGGACCATCCAATTAATGTAAATAAATAAAGCTGATTGGTATACAGGAATCAGGAGCAGGGGATCATGGGCTATAGAGTAGTATATGATCTTCTAAAGAGAGCAGGCACATCTGAGTTTAGGTCTGTTGTTACTATTTTATTGTAGGCCCAATGTGACTGTATCTTTTAATTTATTTTAAAAGATTTTATTTATTTATTTTTAGTGAGAGGAGAAAGGGGGGAGAAAAAGAGGGAGAGAAATATTAATATATGAGAGAAACATCGATGGGTTGCCTCTTACATACCCCTAACTGGGGACCTGGCCTGCAACCCAGGCTCATGCCCTGATTGGAGATTGAACCAGCAACTGTTTGGTTTTGGGGATGATGCTCAACCCACTGAGCCATATCAGTCCAGGGCTGTACCTTTTAATTTTTAGGAAAAGCAGAAACAGGTTGTTTTTAATTACTCCTCATTTTTAAAAATGGTAACTAATTCTTAAAAAATGTAAACTCTATGTAAGTTAAACTGCCAGGTGTGAAAGAATCCTTCATGGGCCAAATGTTACAGAGAAATCAGCTATAGACTTGTTCTCTACTGACCTGACTTGTGGGATTCTTTTTGTTTTTCCTTTATCTTATACAAATATAATGTGGTACATACCAAAGAATATGTATGAAACATGTGTAAGTTACACATCATAAGACAAAATGAATAAATACCCAAAATCTAGCACATAATCTCCTTATGTCCTCCTATTCCCCATTTCCCTGCTGTCCCCTCAGAGGTAACCATTATCCTACATTTTGTGTTTAGATGCCTGAGTAATATTCAGTACATTGGATTTGCTTGCTATTGAGCCTTATAGAAAGGTACATTGTTTTCTGGGGTTTTTCTCCTCATGATGTTTCTGAGATTTGGTAAATTGTTTAGGGTAGCTGTTTATTTGTTCTATTATCATTACCTTCTAACATTCCATTATCTGAATATGCCAAATTTATTTTATCTATTCTCCAGGCAATGGACATTCAGGTTATTTCAGTTTTTAAAGGCTCTTGTGAGCAGTGCTGCTATGAACATTTTTGTATATGCCTCTGGAAGCACATGTGCAAAATTTTTCTTAGGTTGAGTGGCTTGGTTGTAGCGTACATGAAGACTCAATTCATAAGATAATGCCAAACTATTTTTTTGGTGTTATTGACTTAGCTCCATGATCCTTTACTCTGAAAGTTCTCCATAACACTCTGCCTTCTCTAATTTAGTATATTTTCTTCTTCCACACCTTTTCCCCCTTGGTGAAGATAACCTTTTGCTTCATTGCTCCTTTATTGTCTTTTTCTAGAGAACTGTATGTCTCTGCCATTTAATTAAGAACTTTCTCTCAAACATAAGAAAATCATTTAGAAGTAGATATTATCCTTTTAATTTCATAAATATAGCTTGCTGAAAGTGCCTTTAAAAAGCTTTTCCAGGCACAAATGTTTATTTAAAAATTTAATGTTCATTTAGAGAATTTTGTAAGTTGTATTTATCAGGTTCTATTTAGGATTATTTGTGTATAAGTTCTACTTACTGTTTGGCTGTATTTTTTTAATTACTTCACAAGTGATCTGGTTATTTATGGCATTTATGAACTTTTTGTTATTTCAAGAGTTGCTCAGGATAAATAATTTAAGATTTCATTGTTGAATGGAGAGATTTTTTTTAAAAATAGGGAACATGAATTATTTCTGTAATAATTTTGAATATTTTTTATTTTTTTATTTTATTTTTTTAAGGTTTTATTTATTTATTTTTAAAGAGAGGGGAAGGGAGGGAGAAAGAGAGGGAGAGAAACATCAGTGTGTGGTTGCCTCTCACGTGGCCCCCACTGGGGACCCAGTTCACAACCCAGGCATGCACCCTGAACAGGGACCGAACCAGGGACCCCTCGGTTTGCAGCCTGAGCTCAATCCACTGAGCAACACCAACCAGGGCTTGACTATTTTTTAAAAGGCTGTGAACACACAAATGTTTTCAGCTACTATAAAAGTTACCTAAAGCCACATTTTACCTTCATCTTCTCTATATTCTTTATAATAAATATACCTTCACAGAGAATTATTTAATTAACCATTATAAAAATAACAAAGATTATATGGTACTATTATATCCATGTACAAAAATGAGTAAGGCTTTTTTAAAAAAAGGTTTCTTTTATTTAAAATAAGTAAGTATAGGGTTTCTAAACATCTTAATAAAATGAAATAGGCTTTGGTTTATGCATTATTAGGCTTATGTTGAATCACTTTTAAAAAAGGATAGCCATCACTCTCTCCTGGAACATGTTAAGCTCTTGAGATTTTCATTCTTGGTTTGAAGAGTCTAAAAATATATTTAAAAAAATAAAAATATATTCAACATATGCATTGTGACAAGTCTTAACTACAGCTCAAATTTCTATAGAAAATTTCAATACCTTTTTCTCAATTTCTCCTATGGTTAATTTTATTTTTGATAATTATAGGAATGAATGTTTTAGAGGAAGAATTTTCCCTTTTAGATGCTAGTGTAACATGTAAAATCTAATATTACAAGGTTTCTTTTTGGAGTGACAAAAATGTTCTAAAATGTGGTGATGGTTGCACAACTCCGAATTCAACTAAAAACTGTTGAATTGTATACTTTAAACAGGTGGGTTTTATGGTGTGTGAATTATATCTCAAGAAAGTTGTTAAAACTTAATGATGCCCTGGAGGGATTTATTGACCCTTCCACCCCCATTTCCTCTTTGATAATTGAAGTATTTGGGATGTCACATGAATTTGTGAAACTAAAAATAACTTGGATACTTTAGAACTTGGGCCACTTTTCCCCAGTTTTTCTGATCAGGAAGGAATATATACACTTTAGATTTAGGTTTCCTACTTTTTTATAGCATTCAAATACTTTTATTAGAAATATTGAGTGATCTGGATGATTATAAAAGCAGGCAATAGTAGATTTTGATATTTTCTTTTTTGAAATTATAATATCTGTTCCTGGGTTCATGTTAGTTACTGAATTGTCTTCCCCTAAAAGTAGAGGGCACAACTCTTTCAGCAAAACATCCTACCTACACATGGGATTGCTTCAAACATTTTTAAAAATATGGAATACTTTTTCCAGGTTATTGACTCTATATGTATATTTGTTTCACTAATGCCTTGTTTTTCTTAGGTTATCATAAAAGCATTTAGACTGATTTAAGAAATTTCTTTATTAGCAGATGCTATTTAGGTTAGTGAAAAAAATATGAAAAATAATATGGTCATTTTAACTTGTTTCCAATGGCCTAAGAAAGAAAGTCACACCAAGTGGATATTCTACAAAGGAGAAAAATCTCTTTGGTCTCCATATATTATATAGATTTAAAATAACAGTGACACTATGTGATTTTATTTTATGAGAAATTCTAGAAAATACAACTGATCTACAGTGACAGAAAGTAGGTTAGTGATTACCTGGGGCCAAGGGCAGAGGAGAGGATTTACTGCCAAGGAGTATTAGGAACTTTTAGAGGTGATTGATGGTATTGTCTTGCTTTTATTTTGATTGATGTGGTTACATGAGTATTTTTCAAGACTCATAAACCTGTGCACTTAAAATGGGTCTA
>VMDR010005617.1:0-50354 GCA_007922815.1 Macrotus californicus
TCTTGCCATGAAACAGCACAGGCCAAGCAAATCCTTCCGACTCCTCTCCTTCCTTCTACCCTACACTTTTCCAGGGAAGGAGGCAGAAAGCCTCGCACCCGGAAGACAAGGATTCCCGCCTCCATCAGCACTTCTCCAGAACGAGAATTTAATAGCCTCATGAAGCCACATTTAGAGCTCAAATTTGTATGCTTCACATGTATTTCACTAAAGCTGAAAAAATGGGACCCAGATAAAGAATAGCTGAAGCCAGAGATGAGTAAGAAAGGCTGGGCATTCATTGCTTCCCCTTCTCAGACTTCCGCTCAAATCATAAAATCACCTTTGCTTCATTACCCTGCACCCTGCTTCCCCGCATGTGCCCTTCAACATACACATTTACTCCATTTTTTTTTTTGCCATCTGTTCAGAAATGTAAAATCTTAATGCTTTAAATAGATTAGAAAATCTCTAAAATGCTTAATAAAAGTGCTTAGCTATTTAGCAGATGAATAGGACACTTTGTGAGAAAAATATGGCTGGCACAGTACTGTCATTATGTCCCTCTCCATCATGATTCTGCACCTGCCCATCTGCTTAGGCAGTGCTGCTGACAGTTGGCAATGCACTTGGGTGCAGTTTGAAAGACCCACGACTTCCAAGCAGCTTTCTCTCTTGCTTTCTGCGCATCATGGTGCCTTTTTGATTATTCTCCCGTCTATCCCTGTGGCTTACATGCAGTGCTGTTTCTTTTCCCACCTTGCCAAATGCTCACTCCAATCAGTCTCCATTTACAAGTGATACATGAATAGATTTTATGTTGTGCACAAATTAGAAGACACTTCAAGTTGTGCAAAGAGTCGGGGTTAAGACAACTGAGGGGGCTATTGAACAGCCCGATGAGCCATGACTTGAAAGCCGTGCAGCAGCGTCGTCAACAGCAGGTTCCTCGTGGGCCTGTGTGGGTTTGAGTATCGCCTCCGTCACTGGTGGCTTTGTGACCACAAGTCTCATTAAATTAAAAGGAACAGGCCTGGCTTCAAAGTTTGTAGGGCTCAATGCAAAATGGAAATGCAGATTTCCTTATTCAAAAAGCAGGGAAAAGGTGCCACTAAAGGTACTAAAATACAAACAGTTTTTCTTTCTTCTGTGGTTCTGGTACAGGGTATTTGCTGGGTGACTGAGCGTACACTCTCACAGATGCCTGAGGGCCTCTCCCTGTGACTGGGCACCTGCATGTGGCCCACTGGCTGTCAGGTTACCCCTCCTGCAAGCTGTCAGCTGGAGGCAACAAAATCAAACTAGTTATCTCCCTTCCTCGTGGGCCTTCTGTCCAACCCATGGCAGACAGATGGTAACCTCTTCAAAGGGACTCAGTACCTGCATTAGGGGTAGGCAAGAAACTCTCCCCAGCACATGAATGCTCATGGGGCTGTCTGCCCAGTGTGGGGACAATTATTGCCACCTCACGCCCTACCCCAAGACACCATGGGCACGTGTGCTTGACCCCTCACCTCCTCGTGCCTGGAGGTGGAGGGCCTAAGTGGTTGTTGTATGGGGGGTGGAGAGACTGAGCATTGTTCTGGGCACCAGGGCACAGGACAGTGAGTGGCTGCAAACCTGTGCCCGTGAATGGGGAGGCAGGGAGATGGGGGGAGGCAGAAAGATATTCCAGCTGAGTCTCTAAGGCCCTGGTATAGGCTCCTTTGTTCATTTGACCTCACGAAATGCAAACTTAAAGATAAAATTATTAAGAATTTCAAAGAAATGCAGATTATTAAACTATAAGAATAGGACTCTTCTGAGAAAGGGACCCCATATGGGTCCCTTACAGGTGGCATGCCCATGAGCCAGCCCTGATGTAATGCCTGATGTAATGACAGAGCCAACAGTATAAGTTATCATTATTATTATTTAGGTGGTCTGTGTGGAATAGAGCACCTATGACACGTTTCAGGCCTGTTTATGGATATGGATGTATCGGTGTCTGAGAATGCATAATTAAAAGAATGCTCAGGCCTAGGAGGTGTGACTCGGCTTCCCAGAGAGCTGTTGACCGATCCCAGCGTCGGGCCTATGAACTCAGACTGACCCACAACAACCAGTCAGGTACTTATAATTGTTTTAGTACGATTTGCAAATGCCAATGAAGCTGTATAGATTTCAGGTAGAGAACAATGAGTTTTCCAAAGTCACCTGCTAAATTCAGTTCAACCTCAGTTCACTCTTTTGAAACAGTGATAAGAGGCAGGTCTAGCCATCATGGGGTGGAACAAAGCCTTTTCAGTGTCCTCCCGATCATTTCTGCAGCTTCATTCAACAGTGCTGGGTGAAGTGAGTCTGAACAGCTAAACTATGAAACAAACATATGTCTGGATACGAACCATCTTGGCAGCAACTGTCAATCAAACTTTTGCTAAAAGCAGTGAACCCAGGTGAGATGCCAGCCATGTACCATGAAGCCCCCAGACTTTGAGGGCCTGCTTTAATGGAGTCAGGCTTTCCATTAGCCTGTAAAAGTGAGTTCATACACACTCTAAACACATCTAGGAAGATGTGGGTCATCTAGGCAGCAGTGTGCATTTTGAAAGCACAATCCCTCCTTTTCCTGCACACACATGTACACACACACTGTCGTGACTGTGCTGAGCATGTTTGCAGAGGCTTTTTGAACGTCTGGCCCAGGATTTAAACTGACAGCTCATCACTCAGACAGAAAGATGGTCTTTCTGTCTGAGAGCAGGGAGGCATAAAAGGAATTGTCAGAGAAGAAAATCTGTGAAACATCAAGAAACATTTGAAAATACATAGGAAAGGGCATCAAATGGGAGGGAAGACCTTTCCTTTCTTCACTCAATAGCTCGCTTAAAAATAATTTTCAGTCCCTGTAAACTCACTCTGTCGAGCTGACACTTTTCATAATTAAGTTCAACTACAAATATCCCTTATGACTAAGCCAGGCCAAAACATTTCTGGTCTGCAAAACAGTGAGTGTAAACAGTGCAGAAGTCATCCTGTAGTGTCCTGAGCTGAGCAATAGCAAACCATCGCAAGTGTGATTGAGCAGTACCTGTTATGTGCCAGCCAAAACCTAAGTCCTTTAAATGAACTGACCCACAACCTCACAAACAGATGAGAAAACTAGTTGAGAATAACATGCCCAAGGTAATGGCAGAGCAGAGACTTGAACCCTCCAGTAGTCTTCAGAGTGCACAGTCTTAACTACTAGGCCTAAGTTCAAACGCTATGATGGTGAAGAAGTTTCATTTAAACAGTATGCCCAACCACAGTGGCATAGGAATCATTCTTTGATGGTCTTTTGGCCTTTGTGCAGTAAAGCTTGTTACTTCTACATACCTAGTACAGTATTCATGTAATGGTCACTTTTCTTTAAAAGAAAACAAAACAAAAATGGTGTATGCAAATGGAGTAGCAGCAAAAGCTAAAGCCAAAACACAATGTTTCTAGCTGTGGTGGCACCAGGAAGTACCTCCCCTCATCTCAGGAGCATCCTTGGATGATGCTGTAAAAGGCCTTGGGGCCACCAACTGCTTTATTAAGAATGCATTGTAGAGAGGGATAAAGGAGGAAAGAAGGGAAGGACCTAGTTAAAGAACAAGTATAAATGACCCATGGACATGGACATCAAGGGTGGGGATGAACTGTGGGAGCAGGGGTGGGCAGGGCAGGGGAGAGCAACTGGGGAAAACTGAGACAACTGTAATAGAACAACAATAAAAAATAAAATAAAATAAGAGGAATGCATCGTAGAGAATGTGGAAGGTGAGAGACCAGTTAAGAAATGGCTATTATAATGCTGGCTTGGACCAAGGTGGCAGCATTGGAAACAATGAGAAGTGGTTGATTTCTAGATATATTTTGATGTTAAAGTCAATAGGATTATTCAAAGGGTTGAAGTGGGGTATAAAAATAAAAGAGGAATTCTGAATGACTTCCAGGTTTTTGACCTGAGCAATCAGAAGTTTTCAGTTGCCCTTGACTGAGACAGGGAAAACCGCAAAGGGACAGACTTTGGGAGGGAACCTCAGGAGCTCAGGGCTGAATATGTTAACACTGAGTTGCCCTTAGCTATCCAAACTAGCAGGTAGATTAGGCAGTTAGATATATGACTCTGGAAATCAGTGCAGAAGCACTGCCTGGAGATGTAAATTTGGTAGTTTTCAGCATGTAGAAATATTTGAAACTGAAAGTGCATACTATCATCACTGAAGTGAATAATGATGGAAAAATTTAGGTAGTGCTGCTCAAAATATGATCCACCGATCAACAGCAGCATCACCTGGGAACTTGTTAAATATGCAACTGCTTGGGTCCACCTGCACCTGTTGGACCAGAAACTCCTGGAGTGGGCCCCTTTCTGTGGGGTTTGACAAGCCTTCCAGGTCATTTTCTGCCCGCTAAATATTGAGAACCACCAGTTTAGGAATTAGAAGATAAGAGGAATCTGACAAGGACCAGCCATAAAGAAGTAGAACCAGAGGGTGCAGTGTGTTGGAAACCAAGCCAGTGTCACATGCAAAAGCAAGTGACCCCTCACAGGCTCCTGAACACTGTCCAGTGGGTCAAACAACAGGAGACCATTGGTGTCGCTGGCAGGCAAAGTGTTGGAGTTGCATGTGGACATAGCCTGACCGGGTGACTCTGTGTTACAGGGGAGGGGGGAATTCGAGACCATAAAACTAAGTCTTTGGAGGAATTTTTACTCAATGGTAAGGAAGAAAAGTGGCAGTATCTGGAGAGGGGAGGTGGAGTTAAGAAGGAGCTTTTTTCGGTGTTGTTTTTAAAGAAGGGAGCATAACAGCATGTTTGCATGACGTTGGAACTGATCCTGCGTAGAGGAGGAAGGTGAGAATGCAGGCAAGAAAGGCAGTTTGCAGGAGCAACGTCTCTGTCTCTGAGTAGGTGGGGAAGGTGGGAGGAAGTGCCCAGAAGAGGGGTCTGCTCAGCCACAGCAGGAAGGAGGCTCACATGTGCCAGACACAGGTGGTAGGTGGATGTGCTGGTGAGGGTCTTGAAAGTTCTGTTCCATTTGCTTCCCTTTGCTCAGTTGCTGAAGAAGCAACGTCATTAGCTGAGGGCGAGGCTGGCAAAGTGTCCGTCTCAGAGAATGAAAGGACCCAGGGGCGGGGAGGAGCACAACTGCCAGGCAGCACAAAGGGCCCACGGAAGTCACTCAGCTTTCATAGACTTAGCTAGAATCGAAGTGGTGATTTTCTTTCAAAGAAGCCTTCTGAAATACCACACACACACACACACACACACACACACACACACACAAACACACACACACACACACACACACACACAATCATACACAGAAGAGTAAAAAAAGATCAGAAGGCCACTGGGCAAAATTTCTGACCATTGGAAGCAAAAATGGGCTCTAAATTGCTAGAGAATGGGAAGAAAGGAAGGTCATTGGCCCAGAAAATTACCTGAAAGGGGGCATTTGAGCATGTTCTCCATACAGATGTGAGGTGGAAGAATGAGTGAGCTGGCATATATGTCGGTTTTTTCAGCCACACCCATGACAGAGGAGGGACACAAAGACGGGTAGAGGGGAGATCTCAAGCATGTGTGTTGTGGGGCATAAGGGTGGGTGAGAAGAGGGAGGCGGTACGGGCAGGGGGAACCCAGCTAAAGGAGATCAGGACGTAAAAGGTGGTGGGGCACAGGAATGGGACATGATCAGAGGAGATGCAGATGGGGGTGTCTGGAAGCAGATACTTTCACTGAGTCCAGGCCTCCGCATTCCTAGCCAGGTGCCTTTGGGCAAGTTACTCAATTTCCCTGAGTTTCATTTTCCTCTTTTAAAATATGGTGCCATGATACAAGTGTTTTGCAGAGAGCATGGCATATACTGAAGACCCAGCAGGTGCTAACTGCTGTTACTATGGAGCAATAGGATTAAGGATGGACAAAAAGGGAAGAATAAAATATAAATATATTTTTAAATATGGAAAATATAGGGGAAAGTTAAGAGAAGGGAAAGAGAAGGAGGAAGGATAGCATTCATGTGGAGAGGAGAAGTAACACAGGAAAAGAAGAGAAAATGAGAATGGAAATGAGAGAAAAAGTATGTAGACAGTGAAAATGAAAAAGATACAAATAAAACAGTGAACGAAAAGGAAAATGCAAACATAATACACAACTTTGAAGTCATCTCATCAAAATATAACCCAACCATATATTTTAAAAATATTTTATTTATTTTTTTTAGAGAGGGGAAGGGAAGGAGGAAGACAGGGAGAGAAACATCAATGTGTGGTTGCTTCTTGCGTGCCCCCTCCTGGGGACCTGGCCTGCAACCAGGCATGTGCCCTGACTGGGAGTCCAACAGCAACCCTTTGATTCGCAGGCTAGCGCTCAATCCACTGAGCCACACCAGCCAGGACCCACCCATATTTTTGATAAATGTATGATGAGTTTTAGAACATTCATGTGTGGTTGGAATGTGGTTTGATAATGTACATATTTCGATCTTAGAGCTAAGGTGAATATCATGATCAAAACCTTAAATTTCAATAGGAAATCCTAGGCGTTGATTGGTGAATAGCTTTGGAATCCTAAGATTACCACATCACGCTCCAGTAAGTCACCTGATAGTATGTATATCTATTTTTACAGGCCTTTTATGCCATTTTTCAGGCCATAACCAAAACATCCTTGGTACAGGATGAGGCCCTTCCATATTCACCTTAGCAAGATTCTGTGAGTCCCTTTCTGATGGGAGAAGGTGTCAAAGAGTTACCGCATTTTGCCTTGTATAATGAGCATTTTTTGCCCAAATTTTTGAGGGGGAAAGAAGGATGCACATCACACATGGGTAGTATCTGAAATATCTCGTATCTGTTCTCATGTTTTGTAATTATTTGTTAAATAACATTTCTTGTGCCATAATACAAGAAAACAAAAAGATTTCAAAAACAAAAGCTAAATACAAAAAACATGAATCTGAATAGAAATAAATAATGGAATTAAAAAATTAGAAGAAAATATTTTTTTCCTGAAAGTTTAGGTCAAAAACGTGGGTGCACATTATACATGGCAAAATAGGTACTCAGCTCACCCACAGTTCTTTAGCAAATCAGCCCTGCCAGCACAAGTCACGTTATCAGGAATCCGGGAGGGACAGCACACGGGCCCCTTCTCCGGGCGCTTCTAGTTAGGAACCAAAAGGGCAGGCGAGGGCTCTGAACTGGAGCGGCTTTCCAACCTCAGCACTTTGGCCCTAATACTTTTTACCATGACCTAATGCCATTTAGAAACTTTCTAAACCTAGTAAAAAATATAACAGAAATGCCAGAAAGGTGAGTTTTTTCAACCTTTTTGAACCTACCTGAGCTTCATTTCCACGTTAAGCCCCTCTTCTACTGAGTGGAAAAACCCAAATCTCAGTCAACTTAGGTTCCCTGACCCTCTTTCCTAGCATCATGTCCAAGTCCCAGGTGACTACACAGCACTGAGGCACAGGGGGAGGGGGGAAGTGAGTCTGAGTCATCTTCTCAGGCTGACGTTTCCTGTTGTCCCATCCAAACATGTTACTTCCATCCAAACAGTTTACTTAGCCATTTCCTGCTCCTGGAAGCACTTGGCTGTTCTCCCACAGTGTTTGGGGGCCTGAGGAGATTGTGGGGCAGCTCAAGGCCCTTCATTATTTCCTTTGCTCATCCCTGGACTGGGCCAGGCCCAGGTCCCATCTCCCCTGAGATTCCTCGGACTCAGCGGGACTTGACTGATGGTTGTGAAGGGACCCCCAGCAGTGACCACTGGATTGGCATCTCTTTTCCCTTGGTCTGGATGGCCTTTCTCCCTAGTCTAGGGGTAAGGAGTGGCACTGGAGAGAATGGAAAATAGTTCTAATTACATATTTATCTAAATCTTTTGTTTATGTCCTAGGCCTGAGCTTCTGAGGGAGAGAAGCCAAGACTTTGATGCCTGGACCCTCCTTGCTTAGGCGACAGCATCCCTCCCCACAGGCAACAGAGACAAGATGCCCAGGTGCTCGGACTGCTGCGGAGGTGGGTTAATGTGCGACAGCCCAGAGCAACACTATTCCTGCACATTTATCCTGCCACGTGGGCGTGGATACCTCACTCTGAAAACTATTTCTCAAGTATTTCACCCCGAGTGATGAGACCAGCGCACTGCCCAGTCTGCCGTGATGCTTGAACTTGAGTGACTGTGTGTCAGTGGTAAGGAGCCCACCATCCTGGAGGGAGCTGGTGGTTCTGATGGCGGGAGTCTGAGGCAAGGGACCCAAGCAAGCTGCACAAGATTGTTTTTGCCTGAGTACTAGAATCTGGCTCAGAGCACATTTTCTGGCCCTGGGGAAATTTGCTTGGACATTTCCACGTGATGCAGTCTACCTGGGAGGCCCCATCCCACTTGGCATCCCACTCCAAAGAGGCCCTGTTTGAAAGCCTCATTTTTCTTACAACAGATGCTGGGTTTCGGTCCAGATGCCTCAGACATGTTTGCAGTGCATGCACGGTGCTCCGGCTGGAATGGAAACAGAGCCAGAAAGTGCTGGGAGAGTGAGTGAAAGCCCCCCGCTCCACGCCAGGCTCTTTGAACACGCTTGTTTTCTCCTAGAAACTTGGCTGGCGGCAGTGTGGTTACCAAAGTAGAGCGTGGAAGGGGCTAAGGCCCGCGTCTGGGCCCCTGATAGCTTTCAGGGGAAAATGTGCTTGAGTGTCTTAGCGGGACTCTGCCATCTCTGGGAGAGCGATTTCAAACCTACACCAGCATAGGAATCAGCAGAGGAGTCTGTCAGCAATGCAGATTCCCAAGCCTTACCCGAGAATGGGGGGTGAAGCCCCGAATCAGTGGTCTCTGAGCCAGATATTTCCACACAACATGTTGAGAAACACAGTCAGGGGGTATCTTGGGTGGCCTCCACAAGGCTGATGATGAGGACCCTGGTTGGTCCCCAGTCTCCTATAGTTAGTTCTAAGCCCCAGAACCCACCTACTCTTGTTGCTCCACAGCCAGGTGAACACAGAGGCCTCCTACAACTGCCCAACACTCTCCCATGAACAGGAAATAGCATGTGGGCAACTGTGAACAGTGTGTGTCCCCAAGACCTCTCAAAACAGGTATCTGGAAGCTGAGGTAAATAAACAGTGGAAGAGATGACTTATTTATTGGCTTGCTCTTACAACTCGCAGGCACCTACCAGTCAGTCTTACAAAATTTCGGACTGACTTATAGACGGCTTTGCATGCTGGTTGTTCCTGGTGCATTTTGGTCTCCCAAACAAATTATAACTTCTTGGCAAGAGGCCACAATCTTTTTTTTTTTTCTTCTGTTTAGCCTACAGCATCTACTATATAATTGGTGCTCCATATAGGATGAGAGTTTCTAAATTATAATCAGGTTGCTTTCAAAAGTTCATTCTTAAGTCAGTTGTTTGGATCTTGTTTCTCATTAGGACCATGTTATAAAAGGTAATTATGTTCCCAGGGTAGCCCCTAAATGTCTGTTTAACCAGCAATGTCACCAAACTATAGTTCTAATCGTACTGAAATCATCTATAGTAATTGCTTTTATGGGAAAATGTGTTCCAGATTCCAATTGAAGATGCCAGCAACTCATTTTTCTGGCCTCAGTTCCAGGACAGGACTTGACCCATTTGCAGCTAGGACTCCCCCTGTGTGTATACACAGGCACACGCTGGCTTGGCTTTCTTGATGGGGTTCCAGGGATGGGGAAGGGGTGGCACAGATTCCCACTGGAAGGTGGAATGAGGAGGAAGGGCCAGGGGTGCTCCTGTCAGGAACCTTTCCAGTAGGCCTGTCCGAGTCAGGAAGAAGGCTCTGGAAGAAGGTGAACTTCGGGGCTGTGGGTTAGGAAGTGATCCAGAGGCCACTGGCTCCCTTGGCTGTGGCAGCAGAGACCGGCCGAGGCTGTTGCAGCAGCCACATGAGCCAGGGTCCTAGCTCAAGCCCATAGACATGTTTGGAGAGGTGGTGGTATTTAGATTATTCGTTTCTAGGTACAAACAACCCCCAAACATGGTGTTTTAAGACAATTGCTGCTTTGTTTGCTCACAATTGTTTGGTGTAGGCTGGCCAATGGTCAGAAGACTGTGTCTGCATTCAGCTGGCAGAGAGGCTGGGGTCTGGACTTTGCTGGGTGCTAGGATTCTGGACTCTCTGTCTCTCTCCATGTAGTCTCGGGGCTCCTCCTTCCCTGTGTGGCCTCTCCATTGCATCTCTCCACGTGGTGTTGCAGCAGAGTAGCCAGACTTCTTACACGGCAGCAGGACGATCAAGAAGCAAAAATAGAAACTGCCAGTCCTCCTGAAAACTAGTCTGGCATGGGCACAGCCTCACTTCTGGTTAAAGTGGTCACAGGGCAGCCCAGATTCAAGGGAGGGGACCACCCAAAGGCATGAATTCTGGGAGGCATGGCCCCTTGGAGGCTACTAAAGTAACCGACTAAACTGCCGCGCTTGGGGCCGTTCCACTCGGGTGAGAGGCCCCAAAACCAAGAGTAGTTCAGCTAACGGCTCTCCACTACAAACACCGTCCCCATAGTGCCGACATTCCTAGAAGCCTCGACATAATTTTTTACTCATCATCTCTCTTCTTTTCTAAAAGATAGATATTTGGCTGCAAAATGCAGCCTGTCACTTTTCCCTTCACGTCTTCTCAGCCCGTGCTTTCTGTCTGTAGACACAGCAACCGAATTTATAGAGGCTATATTTTCCATCTTAATGTCCTTACACCTTGGTAAATTATAGCGGGCTTTGAGGTATGTCCAGATAAGAGCATATAAACCCCAAAGTTTGCGAATGGTTTATTATATTTATAGAGTCAAGTAAAGTAGATTCAAAGCTTGCCCTATAATAATGTTCCTCTCAGATTCATGTACTTACCTGAGGGGGAGAGAGAGAGGTGGGGCAGGTGTTAGTGCCCTGGGGATTATATGTGACCCTGGCAGAAACAAACCTAGCTGCTCCCCCCGATCTCCTCTCTCCTTCAGGCAAAAGTTCTCTTTTATTTGGGGTGGCAATACGCCCAGCCTTTCTTCCAGCTAAGTGTGGCCATATGACTAAGTTCTGCAGAATGAAATCAAAGAGAAAATAGTGTCTGGGACTTCCAGAAAAGTTGCTTAAAGGGAAATGATTTAAGTGGGAAGGACGCCTTGAGTCTTACTTTGGATTTCTTCTTCTTATTGCCTGCAATGTTTGGATCTCCAGTGGCCATTTGGAATCATGAGGTGACATTAGAGTAGAAGCCACATTCCAGGATGGTAGAGTGAAAGGTAGATGGACTCTGGGTAAGTGATGAATATGGAGTTTCATTCTAGCCCTGAACTCCAGAAATAGACATAGAGATCCATTGAGTAGATCTAGATGGAGATAGAGAGGTCCTTTGAAGCTATTGTTACTTTAGGTTTCCTGTTACAATTAATCCTGGGCTATGTCAGAGCACATTATGAATGCCACCTGGTATGTGTATTGCATGAGAAAAATGACTAAGAACCACTTGTCAAGGCACAGGGACTTTCCTCTGGGCCATTTCCCAACCTCTGTGTTCATCAGCTTTCTTATCTAATCAGTCTTTAATGGATTAAAAAACTGTTTATAGAGAACCTACCCATGTGTGATGTGATCTAGTGGCTCAGCTCTGGTTCTGAACGCAGACAGACACGCGTGGCGTGCAGAGAACATCCGTGAATAGGTCGCCCATGGGGAATCAGGCCTGCATTTTACCTAGGCTGCTTTGAGACTTGCTTTTGCTAAAAACTCCCTCACCCTGAATTGAGGAAATAAATGTTTACTGCATATCTTTAAAGTAACTTCCTAAAATCTATGCTAAACCTCTCAAGTATGGGTATAACCAGTTCAACCTCTTTTCCCTTTATATTTGCAAATGACCTTTACCTTAAAGGGATTAGCAGCATTCTTTCTTTTGTTATGGTAACAACCTAAAGCTAACCTGTGCATAGTTAATGAGAACCATCCTGGATGTAATGTACCTAGAGTGTCAATAAAAGCCTGTCCAGGTGAGGGGTGCGGGCTCTCTCTCTCTCTCTGAGAGAGAGTGGCCATGCAGGCCGGCCCTCTCTCTCACTCTCTCACCCTCTCCCTGGCCCTCTCTCACCCTCCCTCTCTCTCTCTCCCTCTCTCTGCCCCCGGCCCTCTCTCTCTGTGGGAGAGCGGCCACACAGGCCCTCTTTCTCTTACTAAGAGAGCGGCCAAGCTAGCACTCTCTCACTTAGAGAGTGGCTTGACATCCCTTTTTTCCACCGGATTCCTTTAGTCTGCGTGAATTTGTTCGTCACTTGCCCAGGGATATAGGACAAGCATTTCACAACGACACGCAGTCCTGCCAGATGGGACCGTGACAACTGTTGCCCCTGTTTGGGCTGTAATGATCCTTGGTAACCACTGATCTTTTTACTGTTTCTATAGTTTTACCTTTTCTACTGTACAATGTCTTAAAGTTGGAATAATACAGTATATAATCTTTTTCAGATTTGTTTCTTTTGCTTAATAACATGCATTTAATATGCATGTTTTTTCATGATTGATAGCTCATTTCCTTTTAGTGTTAAATAATATTCCATTGTCTGGATGTACCACAGCTTGTTTATCCTACCAAAGGACGTCTTGGTTGCTTTTAAGTTTCAGCAATTACTAACAATGCTTCTGTAAACATCCACATGCAGGCTTTGTGTGGTCATTTGTTTTTAACTTCTTTAGGTAAGTACCAAATAGTTCATTTGCTGGATCATGTGGTAAGAGTATGTTTAGTTTTATAAGATGCTGCCAAACTGTCTTCCAAAGTGGTTGTGCCATTTTGTATTCCCCCAGTAATGAATGAGGGTTCTTGTTGTTCCACATCTTCTCTAGCATTTAATGTTGTCGGTGTTTCAGATTTTGACCATTCTGACAGGTGTGAAGTTGTATCTCACTGCTATTTTATTTTGCATTTCCCTGATGACATATGATGTGGAGCATCATTTTCTAGGTCTATTTGCCTTCTGTATCTCTTTTTCATTGAGATGTCTTAAGTTCTTAAGTCCATTTTTTACTTGGGTCATTTGCTTTATTATTATTGAGTTTTAAGAGTTCTGCCCTGGCTAGTGTGGCTCGGTGGTTGAGTGCCGGCCTGTGAATCAAAGGGTCGCCAGAGCACATGCCTGGGTTGCAGGCCAAGCCCTGGTGTAGGGTGCATAAGAAGCACTATTGTTTCTTTCCCTCTCTAAAAAATATATAAATAAAATATTTAAAAAAAGATACATAATGTTTTTTTTAAAAAAGGAGCTCTTTGTATATTCTAGATAACAGTCCTTTGCAAATATTTTCTGATGGGCTATAGCTTGCCCTTTCCTTGTCTTGCTGTTGTCCTTCACAAAGCAAAAGTTTTCAATTTAATGATGTCCAGTTTATTTCTTTCATGGTTTATGCTTTGGTGTTGTATCTAATAAGTCGCTGCCATGCCCAAGGTCATCTAGGTTTTCTCCAATGTCATCTTTAAGAGTTTTGTAGTTTTACATTTGACATTTAGGTCTATGATTTACTTTGAGTTATTTTTTGTGAAGGGTGTATGGTTTGGGTCTAGATTCAGCCTTTTGTGTGTGCATGTTCAGTTGTTCCAACACTATTCCTTGAAAAGACACTATTTTGTTTTACCTGTATTTTTTTCATGTGTATCCCCATTGACTAACATGGTGCCTGACACAGAGTATAAACTTAATATTTGTTGAATGAACAAACAAACCTTCAAATCTCTCCTGAGGCACATCACTTCACTGTAGTAGTCAAGTGGCTCCTAAACCTTGATATTTCTTTAAATTTTACTTCCGAGATCAGTGTATCTGTGAGGTGTATCTGTGAGGACCAGGCTGGGGGGAAAGATGGGAAACATTTGGGCAGCCTTCTTCCGTATAAGGAAGGACTCCATGTGGTACTAGGACCAGGTATAGGTGTATCTGTATTAATGAGGTTGTGCCTTCGAAGCTTGTAATACCTACCTCTGTTTCTTATACCACATCATGTATACCTTTTGCTTATTCACATTAATATTTCTTAGAGATGCTTGCTTCATTTATGTTTGTGTCCAAACATTGTTCAACTAATAGTATGTATTTCTTTAATGCCCATTCTTTTGAGTGCTACCTCAAGTTTTAAGATTTTAGAAATACAAGGTCTGTCCAGAAAAAGTCCAGCCATTGTTAACATAATGAGAATGGTTTGTGCAACATCAGTGTAACCTGGCAGCCAAGGAGAGTGAACTGGAATGCACATGCGTGAACAATGATGACTTCACTATACTAGTCAGTGGGGGTGGCAGACATCATTGAGTGAGCATGTGTCCTGCATGGCCGCTGCATTCAAAATGACTGAGTGAGTAGAGCAACAAATCTGCATCAAATTTTGTATTAAGTTTGAACATTCCTCCGTAGAAACAATTCAGATGATTCAGAAGGCCACAGCTCTGGGCAACTGATGATTGGCAGCTTCATTACAACAATTTACCTACTCACACTCATGTCTTGTGCGGTTTTTTGGTGAAACATCAAATCACCCAGGTGACTCAGCCCCTCTACAGCCCAGATCCAGGTGCCCTGCGACTTCTGGCTTTTCCCAAAACTAAAATCACCTTTGAAAAGAAAGAGATTTCAGACTATCAATGAGATTCCAGAAAATAAGAGGGCAGCTGATGGCAATTGGGAGAACTGTGTGAGGTTCCAAGGTGTCTACTTTGAAGGGCACTGAGGCATCATTGTCCTGTGTACAATGTTTCTTGTATCTTGTATCTTCTTCAATAAATGTCTCTATTTTTCATAGTACATGGCAGGATACCTTCTGGACAGACCTCATACAACTGTGCCTGCTAATTTGGTTGTCCATTCTATAGCACAGAGCTTCATGTAAATAGGGTGTTTAAAAATAAATGTTTATGATGAAGACAATTTACCAGTAACTTCACTGGCAAATACCGAGTTGGCCTTTGAACAAGGGTAGAGGTTTCGGAATTGCTTCACTGCTGGAGTTTCTTACTTCAGGACATGTGGGCATTTTGGAAAGAGACAAAAGAAGCACAGTGTAAGAAAACACTTGGTCACACTTTCCAAGGGATCTGCTGAGCTAGAAAAGAGTATAAACATCCCAACTGATTGGCAATGATGCTGCTGACGACAATTTCAATCTTTTCCTTTGAGAAATCTGAACATTTCTTGGAGATAAACACATTTGGACAGGCTAGAAGATAATTATGTAAATAAGAGCTAGCATCATGCTCTTGTCCAAAAAGAAATCTAAAGAGGCTGGTTGAGATTTCTGAGCAGGTCTTAGAGAAGCTGAATATCATCTGCCTTTCCTTTCACTTATTTTTATTGTTTATTTGATTTCTTTTCCTAGGAGTCTGTATCCTCACTCCAACATGTGCCAGCACACACAAAAAAAACAAAAAAACCCGCCCTCAAGCCTAAATATATTTACTTCTCAGCTCTCATCATACATTTGGAGCCTGGAAACAAAGGCCAAACACGCTATAAATCCCTGCGTGCTGAGTGCTGCCCCAGCAACAAAGGCTTGGCAGTGACAATATCTGGGACGGGGGATGGTGGGGCTTGTTCATTGCTGTGCCCCCCACAGAGAAGTATTGGCTACCCTTTGAACCTTAACTGTAATCCACAGAATGACATAGCAACATTTGCTTTGTACCTTGTTGAATTTTAGAAATCTTTAGAAATTATAATCAAACATTAAAATACAAATTGAAAACTCTCAACTATTGCCACATATGTGAGAATTGTGGAATCATTTTCTCCATTTTGACAGCCAGTTTTTTTCATGTATTTAAAAATATTTACTTATAGTTTCTTTTCAGGTTGCTTTCAAAGATTTGCTCACTTTCACATGTCATTTTCCCCAGGCTTCTAATTTTGCAGACACTCTGAATAAACTGAATGCACTGTAATTAAGACTGTGAGAGAAGAACAATTTTACCTGTAGAATCTCATCTTTACCCAGTTGTCACCTTCCCTCATAAGAACACCAGTCTCGAAGACATTACATTATTTTTACTATGTTGACCTTTTGAAGGGACCAAGATATCCATCATTGAATTATTATCCCCTGTAACCACTGTTTGACAAGACATTTAAGAAGGAAAATTGGTGTTTTGGGGGTCAGTTGTGCAACCTTAAACATCATTTTTTATTTAACATCAAATCTCCTTTAGAGATGGAAGGTGACATCATCAGCAACCTACTGAGATTTAAGTTCAGCATATTGTTCCAGAAAATGTGCATCTTGTTCTTGGCTTTCTAGCAGTGATCTAATTCTGACGGCTACATTAAAACATACACACACACACACACACACACACACACACGATTTGAAGAGTCTTGTTTCATATTGGGAAATCACTTCAACTTATGGCCATGTACTTAATCGAAATGTTCTTAGTACCAGAGACTATAAGTTTAATACCAAAGAGATATCTAAAGATGCCCACTAAATGAAAAGGCTAGGATTATGTGGATAAATTCCAGATATGCTCTCCTGCTGGCAAAAACATGACAGTGCAGCTTTTTCATAACACGGGTCCTGGTGGGTGGGAGTAAGGTCCATGCAACAGACGTAAAATTCCAGAGCTGGTGAAAACACAGACTGCGGGCCCCACCTTCGTAGTTTCTCATTCAGTAGGTCTGGGGTGGGGCCTGAGAATTTGGATTTCTACCAAGCTCCAAGGTAATGCTGATGCTGACCACACTTTGAGAACCACTGGCCTAAAGCTTGTGCAGGTATTGCCCATCAGAGGTCAAAGGACACAGATTGGGAAATGAAGTGTTGGAGCCTGGAATTAGATGCACCAAGGGAATGAGGGGACACAAATTAATGAGGGAGGTCAGGTGATAGGTAGTGTGATGGAGCGGAGAAGCTGAAAAGAGAGCGAACAAGTACTGAGATACCACATCTGCCAAAACAGCTCGGTCCAGCGATGAGGAAATCCAAAGGAAGAAGTTCTCTGCAGGCCAGGTGGGGACAGAGCACGGAGATAGGAGATAGCAAGGCTCCAGACACCTAGCTGGGGACAGGGAAGGGCTCTAAGCCCAAGGGGACAATGGTAAGAGCAGGGTAGGACCCTAGTCCTCAGGGACTTGGAGAAATCCAGCAGATTACAACAAAAGTGTTCAATGTAATGTTAGGATAATTCTTGTCGCTGTAATAGAAAAACTGCCAAGTACAGTGCCTCAACTTGTGACTTGTGAGAGTGACTCTCTTGCTCAAATAAATTCCAAACCAAGTATTCTTGCTTGTCGAGCAGCTCTCCTCCAAGTGGTGACTCAGTGACCCAGGCACCACCCACCGTGTGGCTCTTTCATCAACAAATGTGGCTAGAGTTTACCGATAGGGGGGAGAAAAGCATAAGGAATCACACGTGAGAGGCTTGTAATGAGTGAGGTCAGAAAGGGGCACTTATTACTCCTGCCAAAAGTCCATTGGTCAGGAGTTGATCACACAGCCACATTTATGTGTCCAGGATGAAGAAAAAAACAGGTTTGTTGGTCATCTCTGCAACACTCAGATCAAAGGGACCAAGGCGGAATTGTGATTATTGTAATTCAGTCACAAGAAGAATGCCCTCCAACCTGCCAGTGTGATTCAAGTGAACCTTGTCACTGGGGGCGTTGGCTCATTCAGTCTCATCACTGCACTGATCTTGCAGGTGGGGAGGATGATGGACAAAGAGGCTGCGAATCAAGCAGGGCCTGGAGACCAGCCCTGGATCACCAGCTTTTACTAAATACCCTTGAGGGAGGTTGTGTTCTCTGAACAAACCTCTCTCATCTAAAAATATTACACCGAGGAACTCAGTCAGGACCTGCAGCTACAGTTTCTCCATCTTATACCTTCTGAGTGAACCCGTCCAGAATTTCCTGGATAGATTGGTTCTCTGTTTCTCAAGTGGGTACACATTTCTTACTTTGGGTGTATTTTTAGAATTTGGTTGTGTTATTTGGAGATGCCTACCACTGGTCTTCCTCTATTTAACAATTTAGGGAAGATCTTCAAGGATGACACAATTGCACATGAGAGGTTGTTAATGAACTAAAGGACTACAGGGTGTTCATTTTGGACAAGTGAAGACACAGTGGGAACATAATCACGTAAAAAGATCTGGAAGTGTCTTAATCGGTGTTGGCTTTTCATCACTGCTCGGGAGAAAGCCTTCTCCCCACTTCCTCTACTTGCCTTGAAAACCAATATACGTTCTGAGAATCTAAATCTCCCAAACACGCAAACCACAGAATTATTATAAAAGGATTTCTAAAGTGTTCAACCATCTAAAAAAGAATCACACCACTGAAACACCTGAGGGATGGTTTGATGCCAGGCATGGTGCAGGGTGAAGGTGCAATCGGTGGGCCGGTCAGTGGGGTCATGGCTGACTCCATGCTGAGCCACAGCAGTCTCACAGACACCTTGTGAGTTTTCACTGTTTGGGTTGTTTGTCTGTGTTTTTAAGTTGGGCACTTATTATTTGCTGCTGTTTATGTTTGGGGAGGAGAGTAATAACTGGTTTAAAGCATTAATTTACAATTGTGTAAAAAAATGACACAAAAATACCATTGTAAAATCACAGTGTTCTTTTGAAGTTATGCTATCTAAACCCCAGACAAATCCTTAGTAGCAATTAAGTCAGACCTGAGTCATTCTGGATAAGCAATCTCCTGCAGTCCTTCAAGGTGAGTAGGATAAGTGAGAACATAACCCTTGAGCTTTCTCAGAGGAGGGAAAGAAGACAGCTCATGTGCACTAAAATTACACACATGTAGAAATGAGGATATTCTGGAGCAGAGTGAGGGTTTAATGTTTGACCAGGATGGTTCTCAGGCCCAGCTGCACTTTAAAGTAACCTGGGGAGCTTGTAAAAAGTACCAATGGCTGAGGTATCTGCAGACCAACTGAATCTGAATTTCAAGTGGGATATAGGCAGTGGTATATTCTTAAAGCTTTTAGAACCAGTGGTCTGAGAGATTCTCTCTTTCCTCCCTTTGTTCCGTTGACCTATGGATGAGAGTGGAAGTGGAGAATGCTGCAAACAGGACAAGGAAGGCACCCTGGGGAGACTTGCTGGGAAGAGAAGGTGGAGTGGATGAAGAGCCGCCGGCTTCTCCCGGTCTGGCAACCAGGAGACACTTCACCTAATCTGACCTATGCGCAGGTCCCACTGATTGTTTTTGATTGTCTCATCTTCTTTCTTTTCGTCATGAGGACCTCAAGGTGTTTGGGTGCTGGGAATCCAGAATCCAATTTCATGATGTCTTTCCTAGTCAGCTGTAGTCCTGGGTCATGCCCTATCTCCTCTCAGCGAGGTTATCAAGCTGGGATCACTGGCTTTAGCCTTCGAGTGTCTGCTGACTTTATGCCATTGGAGTCGTCTATTCATGTGTTGTATTTACCCCACAAATATTCACTTTCCTACGCTAGGCACTGGCAACTTATTTGGCACCTGGCCTGAGCTGGGTAGAGAAGTAACCAGATTCAAGGTCCTGCACTGGAGCCCCGATGCAATGCTGCCACCTTCTCCTGAACTGTAGTGACACTATTGTCAGAGGCTGCTGGCTGTGCAGCAGGGTCCAGTGAACAAGTGTCCGAGACCCTCTCTATTTCTAATAACACATAGCCCTTTCTGCAGGGTTGTTACAGGTGTGTGATACCCTACATAACATTTCCACCCCTGAAGTATCATGGATAGAATGGAAAGCAATAAAAAAAGAACAACCTGACAGACATTTGCAAAATATTGGGCAACAAAACAAGGCAGAAGGAAAGCCATGCTGGGATAATGGCAGAGGTTTACAAGTGGGAATTCAACTTGGAATGAACACTGAATTTGATGAGAGGCGGGTGCAGCAGAGGAAAAAAGAACCGAACTTTGGACCCTGGAAGCAGAAGTGAGGGCCTGAGGGCTTGTAGGCACAAGGGTGAAGCACGGAGAGAAAATTGATGCCAAAGGAGGAGAGATGCCAAATGGAGGTGATACTAACAACAACAAAAATCAACAAAGATCAATGCACATGAATCGGGCTGCTGAGACCAAAGATCAATGCACCCGGGCAGGTGAGACCCAAAAGAACGAGCAGATAGGTGTAAATTCCGAGACATCTCTTTAAAACCAAATCAGGAAAATTCATCTTGCCAGATTGTAAAACTTGCACTGGGTCAGTTCTGACTGGAGACCTGAATCCAGGTTCTTGTGTAGGCACAGCAGGCCGTTCAGGGTGAAAAGGGTTATTAATGAGGATCGAGAGCATTTTTGGACAGAAATATTCTTACAAAATGGCATTTTGATTAGTTACGTAGAAATGAATCAGAAACACATGGCTAAAATTTCTCTCGAAGTTCAATTTTTAAAGAATTAAGGATGGAAAGTGTGGACCTAATGCATCCGGAGATCTGAGGAACAAGTGAGACGAAGACAGAGTTTGAGAAGTTCTGCTCAACCCAAACCACTACACGGGATCTCGTAATCCTCCTTTGTCATTTTCACGGTGGACTTTCCATCCTTTCTCAGCGTCCATGTTCTAGTAACTGTTCTTTATTGACTGGCTCTTCCTCTAACAGCAGCCTGAAAAGTGTCTGAAAACTTCTTTGTAGGGTGGGTGTCTTCTGAAAATACTATTTCTTAATTTGAGATTAGATCAAGGACATGGCCTTAGTCTGTCAGAATCTGCAGCTGTCCTTGTATCTCTTGGAGATGGCACCTACAATGAACAGCGCTGGCCCCACCCCTCTGTAATGTACACATCACATGAATGGCTTTAGTCATGCCTCGGGCAGCAGATAGACACAGAAATGGCCTGGACTCGAGGGCCCCAAATCTCAGCCAGCTGCCTACTGCTGTCTCTCTAGGGAGGCATGCCAAGGCACGAACAGTGTTTGCCTACAGCTCTGTCTCCAAAAGTGAAATCCCTGGTCCTGGTGATTTGGGCAGAACTGTGGATGTATGAACATGTAAGCACTCATTTTGCTTCTATACACAAAGGCCTGGGGGGAAAACAACCTTCTTCGCCCCAGTTTTCTAGACCTCCACCATCCAATAGAAATCTAATGTGAGTCAAAAATGTGAACCACATGTGTGTCTTCATTTCCAGCAGGTGAAATTAATTTTAACAATATACAGGGTCCGGCACAAATAACGCCCCTTTTTATTATAAAATCTTTTGTTACAAAATCATGAGCATATGATACTATAACATAATAATATCACACTCAAGCACACCATATGGCATTTTTGGTGAAATGTTCGATTTAAAACTATAAATTATTGCACCCATATTATTACCCTACCAACTACACTCAAGAAGGCGTTACTTCTGCCGGACCCTCTATTTTGCTTAACTTGGTATATCTAAAATGTTACCATTTTAACATTTAATATTAAACCCTAAGACATTTCACTTTTTAAACTTTATATTAAATCTTTGAAATCTTGTGTGTAATTTACACTCAGAGCCTCGTCTTTCAACTGCTCACTGGCCACTTGGCTACCACATTAGACAGTGCGGTTCTGGACCTGTCGATATGTTCATATTGGGCTTGAGGTTGTATCACTGATGGTGAGAGAAAGAGCAGAAGAATCAAAAAGAGTGAACTGGCCAGGTCGCTTGGTTGGTTTGAGCATTGTCCCGCACACCAAAAGGTTGCAGATTTGATTCCTGCTCAGGGCTAGGTTGCAGGTTCGATTCCTGGTTGAGGTGTGTACCCGAGGCAATCGATTGATCGATGTCTCTCTCTCTCTCTCTGTCTCTCTCTCATCCTTCGTCTCTCTCAAATCAATAAAAAACAAACAAACATATCCTCAGGTGAGGATTAAAAAACAAACAGAATTAAAGGGAGTAAAGAAGCTAAGGGCAAAAGGAATCTCCTTCCTTGAAGGAATGTTTCTCAGGGTGGAATCTATGAACCTCCTGTGTCGAAATTACCTGGCATACATTTTACCTTTAATGATATATTGGGTTTGACCCTAAATGTATCTAATTGGAACCTGGGAATCTGCATGTTTAAAGTTCCTGGAATCATTCCCTTGCACACGTGTGGCTCTGATGCCCAGAAGAGGAGTCTCAGGCACAGACCACCGGTACTCATAGAGCAGCTGTATTTTCTTTGTCCCTGAACTGTTTTTAACTGTTGAACCATTGCTTTAAAAGTGGGATGTCACACACACTCGTGCACACATGCACAGATTTTTGGATACTCTTGAAAAGTCAAGGCCACAACTGGTTGGAGGTGAGCAGGAGACATTCTCTAGACAGGAAAAAGGCCAACCAGTTTGTGACTGTCCCAGCCTGGTCCATTGTTACACGCTGTGACATGCTAGGTCCCATAGACTTTAAAAAATGAAGCTTTAAACCTCAGAGAGATTGTGAGTTCAGTTCCAGACCATAGCAATAAAGCAAGTATTGAAGTAAAACGAGTCATAGCCTTTTTGCTGGTGGAGGGTCTTGCCTTCAATTTGTAAAAAAAAAAAAAAAAGAAGAAGAAGAAGCGGTATCTGTGAAGCACAATAAAATCCAGCCTGATACAATGAGGCATGCCTGTATATTTTTTATTTTATAGTAATTTTTAGATTTATTGCAATGATAGTTCAGACACTTCCCATGTTATGGGAGTTAACATCTTCCATAACCGTGGTGCATTCATTAAAACTAGAAGTTGACATTGATGTAAGACTGTTAACTAGACCACAGATTTCATTCAGACCTCACCGTTTCTTCCACCAGCAGACTCTCTTCCAGGACCCGGTCTGGGATTCTGCATTTTAGTTAGCCCATAGTCTTTGGAGTTTAGCATCCCCAGTCCAGCGCAGCAGACCTTAGCTGCCTGCCACATGCCTCCGTTCTTCTGGAACTTGCCCAGATCCTGTCAGGCCGGCAGGGCCAGGAGACTTCTCCCAAGTGGCAGGCAGCCCTGGACACATTTTCATCCCACCAGCTGCACTGGCCATATGGTGACAGCTGCAGCTGCAAATTGGAGAAAAATCTTCACACGTCCAGTGTGGAAAGAGTTCTTCATTACCGGCGTCTTTGAGGCACACCTGCACCCACTAAGGACAGTGCCAGGAGCATCATCTAATAAGACAGCAGTATGATTTATCTGTGAAGATTATTGTGTGACTACCATGAGTTGCTAGATTTGTGGCCACACAACTTTGTATGCATGTACTTTTTCCAAAGACCTACCTAACCCAATGCTGTTTGGGAATGTGGAAATGCTTAAATACATCATATCTGAATCTCCCATCCTAAGCAGTGAAATTCAGACACATAGAACTTTCCGTTTCTTTTCTGGTTCTGCTTAACATGTAAATTTTCTTTCCGTCCAGTAGGACTAACTCTCTTGAGAAAGTGCTTTTATTTCTTGGCCAACCTCTCCTTGAGCAGAATTCCAGTCTTGCAGTGCCTGAAACCACTAACTAGCATATATGCTGATTTGCTTTAACTGCAAGAACAAATCCAATTAACAAATCCACAAGGAATCAGGCTGGAACAGAGCCATTCTTCCAGGTGGAAACATCTTTCTGTTACACACGCTTCTTGTACTATTCACCCTGAGTCCTCTGATTGTCCAGATAATCCATGGCCTGACTGGGAGAATTTGGAGTCTAATAAATTCATTTCAGAAACTCTGGGGATCAATGGCCAACATGTTCAAAGACTCTTCTTTCTAATCTTTATCATTTCCAGGGCTGTCCCCCTTTGCACCTGAAATAATTTAATGAACAATTTAAAGCCAAAGATTTTTTTTTTGCCCAGAGTGTAGTTCCGGACAGGAAGCCAGTTAAGATGGCGTAAAAGCCCAGATCTAGACGTGAGGCCATCCGTGGGCTGGTTTGGGCCACTGTGACTGTGCCGTGAGTGTCGTCCAGCTGCAGCACCTGCCACTGCAAACACTGCATCACTCCGGTTCTTGGATTACTGTCTGGCAGTTTAACCACTGTGTTTTGCTGTATCTGGAAAGAGATAAGACTTCCCAAAAATGTGTGCACTGTTTATATACAACACCCTTCTTTTAAAAAGCATCAGTTCACTTCCAGTTTACTGGTTGGTACTTGATCTTCCTAGAAAAGTCAGATCTAGCCCTGCACAAGACAAGGAAATTACCTTAGGAAATGATAGCTTATATTTGTAAGTTTAGCTTTTCAAAATACTTTCAAACTTATATTTTCATTCTATTCTCTCAGTGGCCTTGGGAAAAGAATAAGATGTATAGTATTATTGTGATCTGTCAGATGGAGAAACTGCATTCCTAAGAGGCATTAAGTAACTTTCCTAAGGTCGAGCACCTTCCCAGCAATAGTCAAATTAGGAAAATCATGTTTGTCTCAAGATTTCTATTCCTCTGTCATGATGTCCTGTGGGTCCCCTGAGTCTTTGTGATTCCTCCCTTCTTCTTAGCAAAATGCCTCACATTTTGGGACATTTAAAGGTGTTGCCCATTATAGGGCTACTTGTATCTTAACAGGATTCAGAGCTTTCTACTAAAGTTCCAGTAGTAGAATTCACTTCGAGCCAGAGAGTGGAAGAAGAGCCTGAGGCAACAGTCTCTCCTGACGCTTGTGTTTGCTTATTTGTTTGTTTTGTTTGTGTTTGGAGTGTGGGGATGATGGAAAGGGCCTCTCTTTCATACAAGGTGGTGGGATAATGTCAGCCTGGTGCGGACAGGCCTCGCGTTAATCTACCAGAACTGAATTCTGGTAGACTCAACCTCCAGAGTCAGAGGCAGTGACGAGTCCTGATTAATGAGCTTTTTAGAGTTGTGGAATCAATTAGATTAAAGAAAATTAATTATCCAAGGAGTCTGTTGATTCCAAGTTTGCATTTGCCTTTGTTTTATTTTTACTAGCTAGACAAAGTCATTATACCATTGCAAAATAAATAAATAAAATCATTGTTTTAATTCTTTGCTGAATGAAACGTTAATGGTTCCACCCTAATTCCAAAAATATGCTTTCTAAATTAAACAAACAGTGCTGAAATTAGAAGAGAGAAAATGCCAGAACTTGAATATATTTTGCTCTCATTGTTAGATTTCCCAATGTCTGCCTAGCTCCCTCTCCCTAAGAGTTTTCCATGGGTCCTCATTCTCCCAATACCTTCCAACAGCTGAGGTCCCACTTACCTCTCTTCCCCCCAGCAGTGTCTTAGGGACCTGAGTGATGGAATGGAGCCATGCCTTCAGTCTCCAGGATCTAGTTGCCCTCATGTGGTTTGCATGTGTTCATAATGACATGCTTGGAGTATGTCAGGTAGTACCATCTGGGGCTCCTGGAGTAGTGTCTGGGAGCCCAGGACAACTTAATCTGAGGCCAGAAGATGGGGTAATATATTGGATGATTACAGTTCCCCTTTTAGGCAGGGAGACTCTCCAGCACTAGGATGTCCACATCTGCAAAATCCATTACAGTCTCTGCTCCTCACACGTGTTACAATAAGAATAGCCATCCATCAAGCCATATCACAGCTCCTTTCTGCCCACTATTCTCTGGTCTGATCTAGTCTGTGACTAATAACATGTAAGAGTGTGTCAGTCTCTAAGTGGGCCTCCTGGTCAACCTTCTACCTGCTTATGTTGGAAAAGTCAAATCAAACCCTTGGTACTAAATTGACAGTCCCTGAAAAGTCTAAGGCCTAATATCTCCCTGGGAACTAATTGCTGGGGAAAGGACATGTGTCCTGAATTCAGCACATCTGGCCCCTAGCACTTAATCTCTATACAAGTGCTTCTCAATCTTTAGAATGCATAAGATTTACCTGTAAAACAACATTCTTTAACCCCACCTCCATTAATTCAGATTCAGTGAGTCTGGGGTGGCACCTGGGAATTTGGTGACCATACTTTGAGTAGCACTTTTCTATCCCCTTGCAACAAAGAATTTGGTTCCCACACCACTGTCATTGCTATTACCTGGGAGCCTGTCAAAAAACACAAATTCTTGGATCCCACCAGGACCCACTGAATCTGAATTTGTATCTTAACAAGGGTATTCTTTGTGCCTTGAAGTCTGACATGCTCTGGTCTATATCATTTATTTAGTGCTGAACACAGGGCGGGCATATCATGGACTTGGAAAGATCCTTAAGAGTTCAGACGCTCTAGGTCCTTGTTGCAAAATGATATTATTAATTCTACATTGTTTTGCATAGTCAACTTCCTATGAATATTTGTGTCTTTTACCTAAATTGTAATAACCTCAAAGGGCAATGGCCAGGTCTTAAAGTCTTCACAAAATGTCCTGCATAGAGTAGTCATGTGTCAAGCATTTGTGGGTTGATTGGTTGATTGTGACAATATTGCAAAGACACCTCATAAAATGAAGGTATGGTCTCTGTTTTATTCATAAAGGAAGCTGTATCACCAGCTGTGATCTCTGTTTAGCTTTTCATATGAATTTACAAAACAGAAAGCTGAAGCACAGTCTCAAATTTGCAGCGTCTGAACACTCACTGGCACAGCACCACTGTCCTGAGAGTGTGTTGCTTATTGTGATTATGGGCAAGGTATCTATGGTAAACAAGGAATTGGCTGGAAAGCCCTGTTCCTCTCAATTTCATGCAGTGCTGGATTTGAAAAGTTTTACTTCAAGGAATGACATAAGCTCTAAATCAAGAGAACTTTGAAAACAAACAAATCAATTGAAAACAGTAACTGATTTTGTCATGTCTTTCCAAATGGAGTATTTTATCATTTTTTGAACACTGTGATAAAGGATAAAGGTCTCACACAGGCATCATGAAACCTTAATGCTTGAGTCAAAAATGCCTTCAGATACTAGCTGGCTTACTCTCACCCAAAGCTAGAGACTTGGCTCTTTCATACACCTGAGGGCTGAAAGAGTAGCAAACATATTCCACAACAAATATTTACTGGTTGTCTGCTAGATACAGAATGGTCCACAGACCAGCAGTGTCAGCATCACCTTGGAGTTTGTTAGAGATGTGAAATCTTAGGCCCCAGCCCAGACCTCCTGAGTCAGAACCTGCATCCCAGTGATTTGTATGATTTAAAGCAAGAAGGACTGGCCTAGAAGGACTTTCTAAGGACCTAACATGTAGACCTCAGTGATAACAAGAAGGAGCCAGACATTGGCTGGTCGGGAGAAGAGCAATCAAGCACAGAAAATACAGAGTATTGGCCCAAGACATAGGTGAAGAAGAATAGAAAGAAGGCCAGTGTGGGTGGAGTGTGGGAGGAGAGGGGCAGGAAGGTCAGAGAGGAAATAAAAACCACAAACTGGAGACTGATCCCTTCATGCCCTAAAGCCACTGTTGGGAGCTTGGATTTTTTTTCAAGGGCAAAACGAGGCATTGACAGACTTCAAGCAGGGAAGATTCATGATCTGATCCAGATTTGGGATATGTTTTTGGAAAAAAAAATCCCCAGGCTTAGTTGATGAATTGGATACCGGGTAGAACTTGAGGGAGCAAGGTATGAGGGGAAAAGGGAGCTTGAGAACAATTCCTTGATTTTTGGAGGATTATAGCACCATTTGCCATGACGGGGAAAGACTAAAGGAAGAGAGTATAGGGTGGGGGCAATGGTGAGGTGGAATTGAAAATGAAATCTCAGATGCCATGAAACATCCACATGTAGAGGGGGGTTTGGCAGTTAGATACTCAGATCTGTTGATGAAGACAAACCAGGTCCAGAGATGCCCATTTGGAATTTCTGGACTCCCTGATCAAAACCTAGTTCTGATGGCATTGAACTATTTTCAATATCATGCTTAGTATTCCATGGGAATACAGAAGCTTCACATTTTCAGGGAGCCATGAAGCCAGCAATCTCATTGCTCAGTAATTACTCATAAGTAAACAGAAATGGACTCTGAGCATGCGATGTTCTTGGATCCTACTTATCTTTAATTTATGATAACTCTCCTAAGTGTGTTTATTCATTCTCCTAGACCAAGCAAATTAGAACTCACTTGTTTCGCTGTGACCTTGCCTATTGGTCACTGGTCCTCCCAGCAGGTGGGCTCCATGTAGGCAGCCCTGTGCCCAATGTGGTCCCTGTTGAACGGCACCCTTTGCCTGTGGAAGCAAGTCTGCCACAAAGCGAATGCTCAAAACTAGTTCCTTCAGTAAAGGATGAGAGTGGAGGGAGGTTTCTCAAGACATATACAGCAAGGCAGTAACAAGTAAAGGTCTGACATCCAGGGGAGAGGTAGAAAAATTGTTAGAGCTCAATAACTCTAAGACCCTGAGACATTTACTGAGGAGTTTTCCCAGCACAGCTCATAACTCATCGGGCCCTGAGGTCATTGCTTATCCATGACACAGTAGAGTTATCCACGCTCCCAGTGACAACTCTGAGTCATCAAGAAGAGGTTGAAATATGTTCCGTCACTAGATTTAAAATGTCAGGAAATATGAAATACATCTTTAAAATCATTTCATCCAAATGGTTAAGATGAATATTTTGGACCTGAAGTCTTAAGATAACCCAGCAACACACGTAAATGGAAAACATCATCACTTATTGATGCCGTCTGTACAAACAGGCAAACCTGCATCCTTCTTGATAAGCAATTACCTGCTGCAAACCATTGTCGTCTCAGTTTAGTGATAGTCCTAATTACCTAGAACTTCATCTGAAAATTAACAGATTTTTTTTGGAAAAATTACAAAAATCTCATTCTATGCTAATAAGGACATTTTCCTTCTGAACGCAGTACAAACAGAACTCTGGACGTGTAGGTTAGAGAGTAAGCAAACGTAAAACACCACCTGAGGACAGATCCGCAAAGGAATAGAAACCACATGGAAAACCTATTTGGAGAGCCTGCTGGTAATACACTAAAGCTCAGATGCCCTCGGGAGCACAAACTGTATTTTTGTAGGTCCTCCCCACGTGGGAGCAAACCCGGGTGTGCTTTGCATATCATGGGGGCTCAATAAACAGAGGAAAGAACAGATGAAGATCTATTTCTTTCTCTTTATTTGCAAGGGTGAGGAGGAGAGTTCAAGCCTCAGGCAGCTCCATCTCTGTGAGCTTTTGCATGTTTAAGGGATCAGGATGGGTATTTGAAGGTGGCCATGTCTGAAGGAACTACAGAAGACTTGTCCTGGCATCATGGAAAGGCTGGCTGTGAGTTTTGCTTGATGATCTAATGCCAGGTTAGCACAACTGAAATGAAGGTCCTCTTGAAACACAAAATTTGTTTACTACATTATTATCCTCAGTCTCTCTCTCTTTCTCTCTCTCTCTCTCTCTCACACACACACACACACACACACACACTGACTGGAGAGGGCTGAGACCATGTCTACAACAACAACATGTAGCCTACATTTGGGGGATGAAGGTGAGATACAGGTCTGAGATGCAGTTGTTTATTTCTGTTGATCTGACTTCATGACAGCATTTTAAGATGATTTGAAAATAAAGATGTTTTCAATTCAGTAACAACAAAAGCTACGCTTGTTTATAACAGGGCAGTTGCACAACATCGGGATGTATTTCAACAACATCCCTGCCAGGCTGGCATTAGGTACAAGCACCAGCTAAAAAACATGCATCACATGCAGTTCAGAATGACTACTTCCCTAGTCAAAGTGACTCGCTTAAGTCAAAAATAGAATCTAGAAAAGAACTACGTCTAGGGGGAAAAGATCTGTCAACTCCCCGTGAAAGAGGCTCACTGTGGTGTGAACTGTAATCATCATAAAAAGTAATGAAAATCCCCAGTAAAACTTTACATAGAGCTTCCGTGCTAGCACTGCAGTAAAGCACCATCTTGGAACATCTCACCTAATTCATGACCCCACGCAAAGGTACTACCAGGTTTCCACCGACAGTGGGGAGACCAGGTAGGAGGATGCTGCAACAGTTCAGCTGAGAGAGAGTGGTAGGGATGGGCAGTGAGGTATGAAGAGATTGGGAAGCTTGCCTGGGGTCCCAAGACGGGTGGGCAGTGGAGGCAGCAGCTGCTACTCCTGGACTCCCTGGGCTTGGACCATGGTGGGGCTCCATGGTTTTTGTGTTGAATGGGTCAGTTCCCTCTGAAGTCCATTCCTAGCTGACCAAAGTAAATAAAGTGGAATATGGAAAACAGACAATTAGAAGGGCAAACAAAGCCTTTCCAAGTCTTGTAACAGTTGAGCCAAAATGTCCATTTTTGCGCACATCAGAAATAGTTGTTCGAATATTAAAACACCACCAGATACACTGACATGTCTTTATGGCTACGCAGAGAATAGAAGTTTGATAAGAGAGAGCCACCACACCCGGGAGGAGAAAAAAGTCTGAAACCCTAAACTTTTGTGAAATTGGCAAAGGGCCAAATGTCAGCATTTTCACCTCTTTTCCCATATGGCAGGAGGCATTTCACACTGCTTTCCATAATTTCAATAAATCTGGTAAGTGATATGAGTACTCTGCATGCCAAGAGACATATAATATGCGTATCGAAATAGATGTCTAGGTTGGTTTGTGACAAGAACCAGATTTCAGCAGGAAAGAACAAATCTGGCCTGGCTTTGGTTCAGTGAATGGGTGAGCACGATCCAGGATCACTTTCTGCTTATTTTCTTTTCCCTTAATTTTTAAATAATGTTTCTCCTACATTTGCTTATTCTCTAAAAACCCTAGACCATCTTGATAATTTCTTCCTATTAACATCCCCTACTTCACTTGCAGCCTTCCTGGGCACCATTGCCAGCTGGTGGAACGGAGAGAGCATTAGGACTCAGGAATTCATTCATCCACTCAATAAATATTTAGTGAGCTCCAGCTCTGTGCCAGGGATTGTTTTAGGCATTGGGGAGGCTGTGCTGAACAAAAGCAAGTCCTGCTCACATAAAAAGGCTGACAACAAACAAATTCATATGCAACATGTCAAGTGATGATAAATAACATAAAGAAAAGTAAAGCAGGGGAGGATGGGTAGGGAGTGATGGGGGGGGGGTGTCAAAGCCCTCGCTGACACACTGGTATTCTATCAGAGACTATAAGGAAATCAGGGAGCAAGTTGTAAGAGGAGAGCATTCTAGTGAGAGAGCATAACAAGTGCAAAGGCCCTGGGGTGCAGCCTTGTTTCTCTCCAGGGACCGGCAGGAAAGTGGCTGAGGCCCGAGCAGAGTGAAAGGCAGAAGAGCAGTAAGAAAGAAGTTCAGCGAATTGTCCTCACGGGCCCAGCTAAGCTTTGGATTTCATTCTGAGTGAGGTGGCTTTTGAACAGAAGAATGAGAAGTTCTGACTTATATTTTTAAAGTTTATTCTGGCTCCTGGTAGATGATCAGCTGAGGAGATGGGGTTTGTGCAAGGGTGGAGGCAGGAAAGCTCTTACAAAAGTTAGCCTCAGGATGACAGTGACAGGGGTGTTTTAAAGGCAAAACCTTGAGTCTGCAGATAGGTGACATGTTGAATATGAAAGAAGCGAAGATAATTTCACGTTTTTTTTGGAATGTCAGTTACAACTACAGACTTTGCAAATAAAATGTATTGCTTACAGCAAAAAATTGGCACACCCCCGCTGACAACCCATTTGTGCCGTATTTTGTGCAAATGCATTTCAAAACATTATCCGGGGCTCGGAGCCAGGGGGTGGCACGTGCGGCAGGGCGGCGCGGGTGCGGGTCTTTCCTCACAGGTGGATCTGGGCTTTCCTTGGAGATGTGTCCCCTTTACGTTTCCCTCAAGTCATTACTGAACAAGAGCGGGGCGGCTCCTCTCTGCAGCCGTTTTAAAGGGGCAGCACTGCATCGAATGGTCCTGTAGTAACACCGTCTCTGCAGAAAAGTCAGGAGAGAGAAAGCGCGTTTTCAAGTAAATTTTTAAAACTGCCCATTTGGGTGTCAACCAGGCACACTAAACTCTATGGATAAGCTGCTTTTGTTTCTCCAGGGGACAGCATTATTTTTTCACGTGTTTTTTTTTAAGGCAGAGGAAGAAGAGGGGAAGACCTTTGCCAGTGCTTGTCTATACTTTAAACGAGTCTGCGGCATGCGGGCTTGTTCACTGTAACATCAGTAGCTCCTTACAGGTGGGTCCCAGGTGATAATTATTCAGAATAGACCGAACTTGGTTGTCTCAGCTGGCCTTGATTTTCCTGGGTTATCACACATGCCCGGAAGTGAGTAGCTCCTGGGACCACCCATCCCCTCCTCACTGTTGTGACTTCTGCTGCTGAGGACCAGAGGACAAGTGTGCAGGAGGTCACCCTGTTGTTACCTTGGCAATTTCTAACCGTCCTTCCCTCCCAAGGAAGACTGTGAGTAGGAGCAACCTAAGGAGGACCCAGGTACTGCTTTTTTCTTCTCTCCCCAAGTGAAGAGGTCGGAATAACACAGGCAGGGTGGCAAGGCTAGCTCTCCCTACAGGAGCTTCATATTTTGGCCTCACATACCTTTCCCTTGATCCATTTTCTGCTTTGTCTCAGAAAGTGCAGGCATGGGGTCAGAAATGGTCAAAGCTTCAAAGTGCTGTGGGGCAACCTTGGGAGCTGGACCAGAGTGTGGAAATGGTGGTTCTCTGGGAAGCAACGTGTGCCGCTGACAGTGACTCGGGGCTGGTTCCACTTAACCTGTTCTCAAACCACAGTGGCTTGAGGAGGATCTGGTGGTGGTCAAATAGTTGGAGGAAGCCAGGAAGGAGGGGCCTGGGGATAGCTCACTGCAGACCCTGGCGGTGGGACTGCCCCTGAGGACCTTGCCAAGGCTACCTGTATCTCAGGGCCCCTTTGCCCAGCATCTGAGGGGAAATCTCTAAGGACACCTAATCACCAGGTCATACACAAATAATGTAACCCAAGTGCCTGCCTTCCGGACAACTTCCAAGTCTTCTAGCCTTCTGAGGTCACACTCTTCTCATACCAATGCAATGGCTTGGTCCTTCTCCCTCTAACATACTACAGGCAGCCCAGACTTACCCCATACTTCCTTCCTCTTTCCTCTCGAGTTCTTTCTGGAAGGCGGCTGCTATCCCATTCAGTCCTGAGACAGTTTGCCCAATGATCTGGTTCTCTGCTCTCTCCCAGCTCGTGGGCATCCTTCTTAGCTCCTGTAGCTGCTGTCTTGCTTGGTACCACTTCTGCCAACCCTGAAACTTAATTTTCCCTCATTCCTCCAGACACCACTCAGCAACATACTCTCAACAGCAGACATACACCAACACTCTGGGGGTGAAGAGGAGAATTGTAACACAGAGAAAAGTCCCAGGAAAAGAAAAGAGTTGAACATTTAACAAGAGACTTCTGTGATCCATCATGTTTTTTAGCTTAACCCCCCTGTCCTGAAGCTTCTCTCTCCTAAGTGCCTTCTCCATTCTACTTTGTGGCCTGTCCTGGACCTCCTGGAAAAGCCAAAGTTCTGTTTGTTTAGTAAGAAAAACAGTGAAGTTCTCTTGTTCAATTTGATCTAGGCTCCAGCCCAGGAAGGCCAGGAGTGCTTATTGCCCGTGACCACAAGTGCTCATTAAGCCATCGTGGACACGGGATAAAGCGCTTGTCTTTCCAGACTCACAGTGTGAGCTCTGAACCACTACCACATGCTGCTTTCTGACTTTCTCCACTCTCCAGGCTCAGCAGGGAAATGGAGAGACGAGAAAGGAAAGCTGGGGAGGAAATTCTCTTCCTCCATCTCTCTCCATAGGACAGACATCACCAGTGAGAATCAAACATTTCATCCACGACAACACATCCCGGGCCTGTACACACTCCTTAGGTCTCTGCCAAGGCTTTATTCATGACTCCAGTCATGGTCAAGCCAGGGATACAGATGAGGTGTGACCCTGCTGTCTCTTATATGAGCTACTTAGAGCTCAGGCAACTCCAGCTGACCCATTAAAGTTGTCACATGGGCAGTGGCTGAGGCTGCTCACAGTGCCTTGCTACTTTGTGCCCTGGACTCTCTCTGCTCAGTTCCCTGGGCTCAACACTAAGAATTTATAAATGTTTACCATGCACTAACTGAGCAAACGTTTACAGTGAACCTTTACATAGGCCCAGAAAAGCCTCCTAATCCATAAAGTGTCTTGGCAAAAACAAGCCCCCTGAGGCCCAGGGATGCCCAAGCAGCTGCCCGCATGCTGAACGGCCCCCGTCAGAGGCCAGGAGGCCCGGCACAGCAGACAAGCCCCCATGTTCGTGGTCTTTGTGCGGCTTTCACAGTAAGGACCTTCATTCTGGTTCAGTACAATAATCTTTCACGATTCCCATAAATCAGCAAACTGCATATGTCAAAGAGGGTTAGGTCGCTCTGGGGGCTCCTGTCTGGAGTTTAAGAAACAGAAAAAAGGCACATTATGCACAGTGAAAGAAGCAGAGGGGGAGGAATGTTATGAATTGTGTTCTGAAAAATTCAGCTCAACAGTTCTAATAGGGCCAATATTTAGGCTACAATGTTTGTCTGGGTCTATTATGCAATTCATCTTCCCGCAAGCAGACACAAATGATCTGACCCAGAGCCAATTTATTTTTATGGAGTTAAGTTAGTCACTATTTATAAGCTTGAAGAGGTTTCAAAAAGGCTATTTCGGGAGGGTGCCATTACTTTTCCCACCAGCATGTTTGCCTTTCGATCATTCTGGATTGCTTTTGTTTGATTGTGGTTTCTGGGTAAAGTAGTGGGCACTATTTGTAAGCTTGGGCAGGATAATGTTAGCTGTCTGAGTACTTGAATTATTCATCTTGAAATGGGGGTGACAGATTGGGAGACTTTGCGCTGGGCAAGGATCTGTGGGTTGAAGGCCTGAATTAGTTGTGCAAACATCACCAAATGTCACCTGGATGTAGGTTGTAATTAATGGCAAAAAGGGGAAGAGGACTTCATTTTCCAGCGTGTCGTGGGTCCCTTTCCCGCATTTCTTTCCCCAGTGGCGTGAGATCTAAAGAGAGAAATGACCTGATTGAGTACCCGATATGAGAGATGCCAAAGTTAGGTAAAGACCCACTCCTCGGTCTCCCGCCCCAGGCTTTCCAAACTGACCCATCCTTTTCCTCCTCTTTATTCAACTTCCTCTTCAGCTAACGAATACTGGTGACCTTAGGGAAGAACGTCCCAGAGTGATCAACCAAACGGTCCCAGCCCTCACTTTTTAAGCAACCTGCTTTTACAAAATGGAAAACAAGAAAAGTGGAAAGCTTGCCCAAGGTCATGGAAAGAGCATAGAATTAGGGCTAGAAGTTAGCTCTGCAGATTCTGGGTCCTCCCTGGCATCTGCCCAGAAGGATACAGCCAAAGGCAAGGCACTGGTTGGGGAGTGTGGAAGCTGGGACTGGCAGGCTGAATGTAACTCCCACTCTTCCTATTTGCCATTCCTTGCAGAGGAGAAAGTAGTACCAGGATAATACACCTGACCCTCCTCAGTGAAATATCAGGTTGCAAGGTTGTGTTGCCAGGTGTAGGAGCAAGAGTTTCTGGAACATTTCTCCCTGCTCATCTCTCCTCCTGGCTCCAGACTGCATAGCATCATGTTCTCCTAGTACCCAGTAACTAGAAATCACTTATGCCTCTACCAAGTGCCTTATTTGTATCCAGATTTTATCCCCCCACCTAGAAGAATTCATCCAAATAGGTGTAAATTATAGGGATCAGGAAAGGAGTAAGTGGCAACTTCTTTGATGACAGAAAAAAATAGCAAGTGCCCTTTGTCATGGCCCCTCCCAGGTATTTTCTTTAATGGCAGTTGCTGTCTCTCTAAGTACCAGCTCTGATCCAGGATTCCTCCTCTTGCTCTCTGCTCAGGATATCCATATCCTTCTGCTTCTGCCAGACAGGGACCCAAGAAGCTGCCCCATTTGTCCCCTCAGAGCTATGTGACAAATTTACAATGTGCAAAGTAAAGAGCCATGTCGTGTAGACACGATGTTTTATTTCCAGTAATGCATTCCAAAATGCTGGTTGCTAGCAATGAATCTGTGACCACTAACTCAGAACTGCTTGGTCAGAAAGAAAGTGGATTCTGGTCTCAAATCTGCCACTAATGAAGTGGAATCTCATACAAACGACAACCTCAGATTATTACTGTCTCTTCTGTAAAGTGGGATGATAATGGTAGCTTATAGAGTGGCACCTAGTGGGCCTTTCCCTGGTCTGTGGGCAGAGGTGAACCCTAGGTGAACAAGGGGAGATGCCTGCTTCAGGAAAATCACCAACAGAAAAGATACTCACTGTTGTGCTAAATTAAGAGTCAGGATCCAAAAACATTAGGACATTTTTTTCTTTATGGTTTGAAAGCCACTTGTAGGGTTAAAAAAATACACACACACACATATAATCACATATATATGTAATTTTATTTTAAGCCGAAAAAATTGATAATTATTTGAAAAAACTTGCAACATTTTCTAATTACAACTAAATAAAGTAGAGCAAATGTAACAAACTTTAAAACTAATATCGGAATTTGGGGCTAAAATATTTCTTGTATTAGACTGTACTTAAAATAAGAATTGATTAGCAGGCAATATTAAATGATTCTTTTTTTTTAATATTAAATGATTCTTAAACAACATCCTCTCTCAGAGTCGGACAAAAGGGAGAAGAGCTAATAAAGTTCTTGAAGCTCTAAATGTAAAGCCAGAGTCTCTATGTCACAAGTGTCTCCTGTGGTTGCTGGGCGCTGAACGCTGCGCCTCTGCTGTAGGAAGTAAAGGAAAAGGCTGCCCGTGGCTTTACCCTGACTGAGCCAGAGTACTGCTAGGAAGTGAAGACATACACCAGAAACAATGCAGTTCAGCACAGTGGCTCGGGAAGACGTGGGAAGTGACGAGTGCTCTGGCTATCGGGAAGGGACTTTGACAGTGGCTGTGGCCAGAGAGGTTAGCAATGGCCTAAAGGAGGAGCTAGGCCTCTAGGATGGTGGGTTATGGGTGTTCTTGCCAAGGGAAGCGGCAGTAGCAGAGAGATGCGCTGAGGAAGGGAAAGGGAAGCAGATGGTGGCTGACCCTACGAGGACTCCGCAACCTGGCGCCTGGCTGCCTCTGACCCCTTCCCCACCAATCTCCCTATTGCTCACCACGCTCCAGCCCCGTTTGTCTTTATACTGTTTCTCAACCACCACAGTCTCTGCCTCAGGGCTTTTGCACTTGCTGCTATATTTTCCTGGATTATTCATCCCCAGTATCCACAGGGTTCACTCCCTCCCCCCTTCCTCCTGGTCCTCCTTTGAATGTCACCTTCTCGGAGGAGCCTTCTGCGCCCATTTCCACCTCCACCTCAGCTGTCCCTCTCCCCTTCTCTGCTTTAGTTTCCCCCAGTTGTCACCATTTGACATGCTCTGTATTTTATCATTTTTTCATTGCCTGCCTCCCTCTCCCAGAATGTGGGCTCTGCAGAATAGAGATTTGTGTCTGCTTTGCCCACTGCCAGATACCTTGCTTCAAGAACACTGCGGGGCACATAGTAGTCTTTCCATTAGGATCTGTGGAATGGATGAACGTTGCTCTCTGTGGAATTGGAAATAACCATCAGCCTTCTTCCCAAATGTTTTCAACTCAGCATACTGATGGATTTTTTCCATGGCAACGGAGCTCTGATTATCATAAAAGGCAACTGGAAAATATCATCTGCTTTACCAACATTTGCTCTATTTCCAAGCCTGTTAGACAGCATCTATTTTGTAAACCAAGAAATATACTTATTTGCAAAATTTCTGCAGAATAATCATTAAGAATGCCGCAGCCACACAAAACCTCCTTATTCTGCAAGGATGCTAAAAGGAATGTTTTACTGTTATACAAATGGCCTGCATTCCCAGGCAATTTGGTAAATAATGCACTTTTTTTGAGCCAAGGTAGAAACTTCTACCCCTTTGAAGACAGTCCAATAACTTTGCAATATCATAGTCAAGTATCCAGCTTTCACCAAGTTACTTGCAGACTAGGTCCTACATTTCTGCAGTGAATGCTTTTCCTCAAGGATGTGAATTTTTCTCAGGGCTTCCCCAGCAAGCACAGATGGGGCTCTATGGGGTTCTTATATTAGAACCAGCATCTGCCTTAAAGGGTTGGAGTCACAGTTGCAGGTACAGAGTAGATGGACAGACCAGCTGGGGAGAGGTCGGCCGACGCTGTGGCGCCTACCCCCAGAACCAGACTGTGTTGGGCAAAAACCACCCCTTGGTCTCTCTACTTGTAAACATGAAGATTACCTGGGTCCTTGGCTTGAGCAAAATCCAAGTTAAAAGGATAAAAAAATCCATGATATTAGAGAGTATAGAGTTTGTTTTGTAATTCTAGAATCAAAGGTACCATGAAGATTCCTCTTGCCTCCCTGACCCCTGTCCCACCCTTTCCTTGGCCACCCAAAATCAGGAGAGACTCACAGGCTTAGAAGAGCTTCAGTCTCTGTCCTTAGGCTGAAGCAATTCTGGCACAAAACAGCCTATCTCCTCCCCAGGAATTAATTCTCTCCTAGTTCTATTATAAATCTCCATTCCAGGGAGTAGTTTCAAAGGCAGTGTAAACCTTTCTAAGGAATTTATGTACACCAGCTAGTGACCCAAAGTTTCTTGACAAGCACTTTCATCCCCGGGAGGCAGGACGGCTCTGCGGGGCTTACAGAACTTTCCAATCTCATCTGCTCAGCAATAGCAAAGGCAAGGAACCCTAAAGGGGCTTTATCAGCCAAGGAGAGCTGTTGGCCTCTTGTTGCTCTTTCTGGGTCCTGCCAAGAATGACATCATCTCCCTGGATTATTAGCAGCCCTATCAGCAAACACTATCCCATCAGTCACATCAAAGCTGCCTCACATGTGTTCATGCTGGTCAGGGAGCCAGTTTCCATCAGTTTCATGCCCTGCTTTAAAAATTTTTGAGATGGTCTCCTGAACCGAAAAAAGTCACTGCTAGCAGTATTTTTTTAAACATGGAGGGAAGATACAGCAGGTCACCATGATAACAGAGCATATTGTTATGGGGATTTAGATATGCCTCTGGCCAAGCTATTCCTCTTGAAATTAAAAACAATACAAAAACAGTATGTATGGTAAGAACCTGGATTCATACAACCAGCCTGTAAGATGAGGGTCGTGAAGCTTATAAAGAAGTGGATATTCCTTCTCCTTGCCTGGGTAAATACACCAGCCTCTGGACAAAATGTCCCAGAGTGGTGGAGAGAGGGCACTGTGAGGTTTTGTCCTGGGTTAGGAGATGGCAGAAACGGCATACTGCTGAAAGACACTCCATCCTGTCTGGCACCCTGTCAGTCTATCTGGGCGGATCAGCGTTCATGCCAAGTTGGGTATTTCAGAGAGTATTAGCACAATGAAGGAGTTTAGAGATCACTCATCTCCGCCTCTCATTCTGGAATTTAGTCTAACTAGAAAAGACCTCCTCTAGACAGTGGAGCTGAGCCTAGGACCAAAGGCTCTGACCTAGCATGAGGGGGTCAGTACCAAGGTGCATGGTCTGACGGATAAGGAAAAGAGGAAAGAAGTAATTTGCTCTTTATTTTATTTATACAACCACCCAGGCTTAAAAGTTACTACAGACCAGTATTCCTGCCTCTAAGACATATCTGAGCTCCTTCTGAATCCCAAGAGAGTCTGTCCCCTCTCTCTGAGTGCAGAACCAGGCACAACGCCATGGAGCTCAGCTCTCCTGCAGGGGGCGCTCAGACTCATCGTCAACCCGGTCTTTGTCCCCCCTCCTCCCCCACTCAGAGAACCCGCCTCCCTCTTCCAGCCAAGCTCATTTTAGGGAATAGCACGGGAGAAAGGGCCTTCTATCCCTGCAGTTCGTCTATCTGTCAGTCTGTCTGCCGCTCTGTTGCTGAGGGCCTGCTGTGCGCTGGACTCAGGGACCTCTGCGTGTCTGAACAAGAACAAAAAGAAACAGCCTTGAAACTGGCATAAACCCCCATGAATTTCCTGAACACTAAACGGGAATGCATCTTACAGCGTCACTAACCACACCTAGTGAAAAAATAGTGTTGCTCTTAGTGCCATGATTTTTAAAACATTAATACACTAAAACAATTTGAATCAGAATTAAACCTATATATTTTCTGAGACTTCTGAATTAGCATACTGGGTTCAACCAGGACCTCCAAGATGCAGACATCATGACACGATTAAATACGGAAGGATTTATTAGGAGAAACACCTGTGCAAGAAAACGAAGCAGGACCTGACGAAAGCTGGGAGTGCCACCCGCAGACTGATGAGGGCCTGACCATGAGGGCAGGGCAGGGCAGGGCGGGAGGAAGCATCCCACACTGCTCTACAGTGTCAGGATGGCTGGGCAAGGCTGACAGGGAGCCCAAAGCCAACAACAATCAGCTGTCACTGGAGTCCCGGCCCTCCAGGGAATAAGCCGCGTTAGCACTGCCATCTCCACTCAGGCACTGGCGGGGACAAGTTCAGGGAGCTGCAGCAGGGGCCCTGCTCAGTCACCTTCCCCACAGCCGGAGCTCTGTGGGGCACGTTCTCCTGGAGGCCGCAAACAAATATCCCAAATATCCGGGTGGTGTGGGGAATAGGCGACAGAATTTGCTCTGTTTTGAGTTCTGGCTCTGCTCTGACTAGCAGTGTGACCTTGGGCAAATCACCTTGCCATGACTCAGTTTCCTCAGTTCTAAAACTTGGATAATATCAGTACTAACTTCATAGGGTTGCAGGGGTTAAATTAATTTATTGATTAATCAATGTGAAGTGCTTGGAGCAATGCTACATTCGAAGCATACATGCTCAATAAATGCTAGCTTGTGTTATTAGACTCCATTTTAGTTGTGGTCTGTTATGGGATGAATTGTGCCCTCCCCCCAAAAGGCTATATTACAGCCTTAACCGCCTGTACCTCCAAATATGACCCTATTGAAGATAGTCTTTACAGAGGTAATTAAATTAAAATGAGATTATGAGGGCGGGCCCTAATCCAATACAACTGGTGTCCTTATAAAAAGTGGAAATTTGGACACAGAGACAGACACCTCCAGTGGAAAGGAGACGGCCGTCTACGAGCCAATGAGGGGCCTGGCACAGAACCTTCCCTCTCTGCCCTCAGAAGGAGCCGACCTGGCCGACAGATCTCAGACTTCTGGCCTCCAGAACCGTGAGACGGCACTTTTCCGTTTAAGCCACCCAAGCTGTGGTCCTTTGTTACGGCAGCAAACGAACCCATGCCCTATTCTTAAATTCTGAAGCGGCTCCTTTCCGAAAAAGTTCTGAGTGAGAACACTTGCCAGAAGTGGGTGCGTTGGCCTCCAGCCCAAAGGAACTGCCGGCGGCAATTCCAGCACATTAGCTGGCAGGCATTTCCAGCGTCAAGCCTGTCAGGCAGCGCCTGCTTCTCAGGGCTGCCGGGGGCCCACGTGTGGGTCCCCACCCGAGGGATGGAGCCGGCGCCTTGCTGTTATTTTAGACCATGTACCGTTTACCCCACAGTGGCAGGCTTGGAAACTGATGTTTGCCCATAATGGCCGTGACCTGGCACCAGCTCTGCTAGAGCATGGAAATGCCTAGCTCTCTCAGGAGCAGGCTCTCCACAGAGTGAGCAGATGACAAAATTCAAGGGGAAGTTTGCTGTGCTGTCATGGCAGCTCATTCTGAAAACTTGTGGCCAGATAAACTGGGCTCATTCGGAAGATTTAGGGAGACTGGTAAAACCCACCCCGAATCTAATTTCCCTATCTAAAATACAATCTGATCTTATTTTATGTGAACAAATGTCTCAGTAAAGAGGCTGGAGTTGGGAGGGGGACAAAAAAGGAAAAAAAGTGCGACATTTCTCTGATGTTATCTGTGGCTGTCTAAGCGAGTTTGAGTTCGACCTATTTGATTCTTTCCATTCTCCAAATGGATCAGTTTCGCATTGTGCCTGTCATACTATTTAAAACATGGATCCACTGCTACCCTGTGAGCTAGAGACACTCCTGGAGACGTCACAACAGAGGTAAGGACAAGAACCTCCAGGGACAGTTCCTGCCTCTCCCTTTGGCTGGATTGGACGTCTCCTGCGAGCCTGTTAGGTACAAGCAGCAAGTGAGAGGAGGAGTAGGTGTGCCTGGGGTGGAAGGAGCCTGTGGCCATCTCACAAACGGCAGATCAGGCCCCATTACTTGAGCTGATGTGCACCTGCCACTCTAGATGGGTCATGGACAAGAAGCTAGTCCAAATGAGGTGACCATTTTCTTTTCTTTTAAGAAGATTTGAGCCTTTGCTGGCATGGCTCAGTGGATTGAGTGCTGGCCTGCAAACCAAAGGGTAACTGGTTTGATTCCCAGTCAGGGCACTTGCCTGGGTTGCAGACCAGGTCCCCAGTAGGGGGTGCGCGAGAGACAACCACACATTGATGTTTCTCTCCCTCTTTCTCTGTCCCTTCCCCTCTCTCTAAAAATAAATAAATAAAATATTTTTTAAAAAGTCTTGATTTCCATAGTTTTTGCAGGAAGAATTGAATGTATGAGGTTGGAAGGCACCCTGTAAATGCTGGCTGTTTCCAGGATGAAAGCGAATGCCTACAGGAGCAGTATGTCTCTCACGTAAGTCTGGCCAAGTGTGGGGGGTGGTAGAGCTTGTGGGAACATAACTCCTTCCCCCTCCCACCGCTCCGTCTCTCCCGGCTGGGATTCACATCGGTAAATTTATTACTTATTTTATCACCTGAAGCCAGAGAGTAGATGAGTAAAATCAATCCCTGTGTCCTAACAGATTCAGGGAAGAGGGTGTGGACTAAGGGAGAGTAAATCATTGATTCTCAACACTGGGCTGCACAGGAGGATCACCTGGAGAGCATTGAAGAATCCCTTTCCCAGTTTTAGCTCCACATATTCTGACTCCAAAGGGCCGGGCTGCGGCTCAGGCAATGGCAGATTTTAAAAGCTCCCCAGGCAACTCTAACGTGCAGCCTGGGTTGAAAACCAATGAAGTACATCCTCACCTCAGGCAGTGAAGTAGCAACTCAGAAAGATTTTTTCTCTGCCCCTGAGCACAGCCCTTGCACAGCTGCCTTCACCGCAGCTGCCTTCACATGGAGAAGCTTTGAGAAATGAAGGAAGCCCGCCCAGTGAGGGGAGAATCTGAAGGCCTGAGGCATCCAGGTGAGTCTCCCTTAGTCAAGTCATGGTGCCGCTGGAATCAGGAAGTCTGCTGAGAAGGCCTTCAAAGGCAGGGCTTGGGGTGAAAGGGAGAGTGTGGAACTTGTTAAACAAGAGAGGCCCAAGTTTTTGCCAGAAAGGATTGTGAGGGATAAAAAAAAAAGAATACTTTTCTTCCCACCTGCTAAATCGTTCTAGGCTGGGCTAATAAACAAAGACAGTTTAACAGAAGAAAATCAAAGTTTAATACATGGGCATGGAGAATTCACAAAGGCATGATAATTCCATGAAAGTTCCAAAGACGGTGAGGCAAGATTGGGTATTTAAGACATTTTTGGACAAAGGAGAATATGGGAACAGGGAATTATATTTCAGAAGTGAGAATGGGCAATGAGAATGGGCAATGGACAGGTAGTTGAGGAAGAGCGCATTTGTGGCTCAGAAACAGGGACACAGTGGGTATCTAGCTAACGGGCTTTCACCTGAGGCTCTCTTACCATTCTTAATACAAACTAGGCCAAGGCAAACATCCAAGATCTCCTTCCAGAAGCAGGTACCACTGGAGCTTGTGGGAACACAACTCTGTCTGAATCTCTTGGACAGGAAAGGGAGGAGGGTCAAAGTTTCCCAAAGAGGCAGCTTCCAGGGGCGAAACTTCAGTTGCTTCAGCAGGAAGGTAAAGTGGGCGTTAGAGAGCTTGAGCCTGGAGCCAGGGACTCTCCAGAGGCAAAGACGTGCAGTCCCCTCTGGGAACCCAAGAGGAGACGCCACCCCAGCTGGCAGGGCTGTGGACCATCCTCCTGTCCCAGCACCACAGCTCCCTGCCTCGCTGACCAAGGGGTGGGTCACAAATCACAAGGGGACAGCGATGATGCTTTTCCTCCCCATCTTGAGAATAAACAGGACAGGACTTCATCTTTTTTTTTTTTAATTACTTTATTGTTGTTCAATTACAGTTTGAATTTTCCCCCCAACACTCTCCCCCCACCCCAGCCAATCCCACCCAGGACTTCATCTTTGATGTTCATGTTTTTGCATGCAGCCCTATTGTAACATCGGTTGCAAGTTGTTTTTTGTTTGTTTTGTTCTTCTGTTCTGGAAATTGAGGGATGTGGCATATCTTTGTTATTTGATTAGTCAGCTGGGTTTATGCCCCCCACTTTGGTGTCACAAGAGCTGGCTCTGCTTGAAGTGCGGTCACTGTAGCTAAAGAGAACAAGGACAAAGATGATCAGTTTGGAGCGGGTTTGAGCATTCAGTACAGGGTCTGAGTCTTGCTTCAGAGATGCCCTTCCTTCTTCTGATGTGGGATGTAAGTGCACACAGACGCAGTTACTGTCTCGGATGTGAAAGGAGCCTGAAGTCTGTGGATTGCAGCCTTTGCTGTTGGGGAGGAGGGATTAAACCAGATTGGCTGTTAAATGCTCAAAAAAGATTCCTGAGGAAGCCCCTAATCTGGTGGCTTTTGTCAGCCAGGACATTAACCCTGGAGCTTCTCTAACCTTGTGAATGAGGAGAGAGGGCTGGATGGAGACTTTTCTTGATAAGAGAAATGCTTTTGGTAGCTGCCATGTCAGGCAGTCTATCTCATGGACCGACCACAAAGAACTGTGTGAGGGCCTCTGGCGGCCCTCTCTGTCTCAGGGAAAGAGGCTGCCTGTTAGTCCACGCCCCTCTCCAGAGCCCTCCGTTTTCCTGGAGGGTGCCAGCAGTGTCTGTCCTATCTGTAATGGGGCTGAAGGCTAGAATGGCCAGCAAGGGAAAGCTGGGTCCTGGCTGCTGCTTCTGCATCAGCAGTTCCTCCAATCAGATCATGACTTTAAAAAGGAAGCATTTCCTATAGCTGGTTGGAAGAGACACTCAGGAATAATTAAACGCTATGTAAGAGTGGGGGTGCAGGGTTGAATCTTCCAGTAGCTAATTCTGAAGGAGACAAAATTGGTTTTGTTAAATTGCTGGGCTCCTGTGGGCTGCTCTTAACTATCAGTGGCCACAGTTTCAGAGGGGAGAGGAAAACCATGTAAATGACAGCTCTGGAGAGGGTGTGGGCCAGGAGGGTGCCACCAGAGGCAGAAAGCCACTTTTTTCTCTGCTCCTACTTCCCTGTAGTCAGAGAGGTTCACACCACCCTCTGTCCTGCCACGTGGCCCTCATAGACTTTGGAGTCTAGTCCAGAAACATTTCATTTTTCTTTGTCTAATTCACAGCTTCTCTTTCTTCAGATCTCAGCTCAAGCCTCAAGCTCTCGAGAAACCTGTCCTGGGCTCCCTGACTAGGTGCAGTTCCCTTATTTACGCTCTTATCACAATGGGCATCTCTCCCTCAGAGCACAAGCCACAGGGGTAGTTTTCCTTTTCTGTTATCTCCCTTTGTAAACTGGAAACCCCAGGAAGCCAGGACCTGTGTCTGTTCTCCCTACAACTCGATCCCCTTCACTTGACCCAGTATCTGGCACACAGCTTGAGATTTGCATGCGTGCCTACACTTTATGAGTTCTTTGTCCCTTAAAAATAATTGTAGGTTTGACAACTATGGTGCATATCAGCACTTGCCCCTCCCACCCAAATATCCACACACCCACCTGCACACACATTTGTAGACTTTCAAGCACTGATGTCTCCCCTGTGGATGAATATGGGTCATAAACAGAGTCATAGCCAATGCCTTGAGACAATCATGCCAGGAAACCAGCCAGCCCTGTCCACCTGCCCTTCCATTACTATTCTAAGCCCCAGAGTCCATTAATAACCCTATTGGGCCACAAACAGGGTGAAAAAGGAATGACCTCAGGGGAAGTAGAAAGAGATAAGAAACCACAGGACCCATGCTTTGGGAATGCAAAGCATTAGAATAAATCCTTAAGGATCTAATCTCATCCCTGGAAATACTATTCCAATACCAGATAGGCCTCTGACAAGTGCTGGCTCCACCCCCACTTATTAAAGCCACCTGCTGGCCATTGAAGGGGGGGCAAGTCCATTTTGTACCTTCTGTGTCATTAGGTTAAGGGCATAGGCAAACAAATTCAGCGGGAAACAGGCCACAGACTATCTCCAGAAAGCAGAACCTCATGGAATTGTCTCCATCCAGATCCTCCTGGGAGGGAGGGGGCTGCAGGTGTGCCATTAGTCGCTCAATGCCATTATCTGGGATGACAGGGGAGGAGCGTGGGCTGAATGGGGTTTATTGGGGCTCAAACAGCTGGGTACCTGACAGCAGGGACTCCAGTCACATAGGCTAGAGTATGGACTGCTTCCGTTATTTACATAGTAAAATAACTTGGGCAAATCACTTAACCTCACTACCCCTCCCCCATTTTTCTCCTGTGAAATAGGAATGGTAACGGTCTTTGTCTTGCAGAGCTATGAGAATCAGTGAAGTCATCCGTGGGATGCACTTTGTCTCACATGTAGAAGTGCTCAGTAACTATTAGGTATTGACATTAAGAATGAGGCATAGGTCAGAAAAAGATTCTAAACACCAAAGTAGCCTCTTCCCAAGTGTGATTGCATAAGTGAAATACGGTACTATAACATATGTCCTTTTATTAAAACCATTTTCATTAAATATTGCTCACCACCCTGTGCCCACTGGGCCCCATTTGCTTTCTCTTAGTATGTGTGGAAACTGAGGTCTGGTTGTTGCCAGTTGAAATGGGGTTCTTTCATGGAGTCACAAAGAAAGTATTCCAGGGACCCACATATGGGAGAATAAGACTTAGTGGTAAGGTTTGTTGAAGAACCTAGAGCAAACACAAAGGACTGTCCTGGATTCAGCTCCATCCTGCTGTGAGAGAAGTTCAGCCTTGTCTTCATCAGGCCCAGAAATAGGGGTCCAGACACTGTGCTCCACTGGTTCAGTCCATGTCTCTGTCCTCATCCAGCTAGCATCATCTGTATTCCTGGCCGTGCTTCTGCCAGCACTGTGCCCAGACCCATGTGGCCTGCTGCGGGCCCTAGGCGACTGCTAGGGCCACATGGCTGCTATGGAAAGAGAATATGTGAGTAATCAGGGCCAGTGTGTGTTAGAGAGAAACGGGGTGGGAAGGAGACAGAGAGAGAGAACTCTTTGTTAAACTGGGATTATATTATCTCAGGCTTGGGAAGTAAGTACCTGGTATCCTTTCAAACTAACCAATCAATTTACCAATCTTGCATGGGCTTCTGCTGATTCTTCCCCCTAACCAATCCATTTCCTAGATTTCCTGGGTTCTGTGTTCCTTATTCAATCTGATCCTTTTCCCAGGCTAGACTCTGCCCCTTATGGTCGCCCTTTTAGTTCCTACTACACAGGCCTCATAGCAGAAGCACCACTCCCTGCACCATCTTGGCTTTTCCTGGGCATGCACCCAGCAGAGGAATTTCTCTTTATGGTTCTATCCTGACCCCTGGTAATCTGTGGGGAAGGGACCAGTGGTTTCCTGGGGAGTGTGTGAAGCTGTAGCTTCCTAGTGAAGCAGACCCAATATTGGATTCAGCTTGCCAGTTTATTAGGCTTCTTAATGTCTGATTTTCCTTTCCTTTATTAATTTCTAGCTACCTATGCTAACATGGTTGCATTTTTTCAAAGCTAATTTTTGCTTTGAAATTATGCATTTAAGAGAATTATTAGGAAAGAACATTTTGGGTAGTTTGGATACCATGAGTCAGGAGAAATTTGAGTTCATAGGATTATTGTCTTTTGTGTATTGAAAATTCCAGCAATTCATGAGAAATCTCTTTAAAGGTAGTTCAGGCCTGGAGGGACTAAAGCATAGTTCCTCTAAATGATTTGTCTTTTAAGACATTCCTTAAATGATTTGCTTTGTTTGAGGCTCTTTTAAGAAACCACATGTAATTACACTCAAGTATTCAGAAGGTTAAGCCTCAAACTAGCGAATGCCAAGAAATTCAAAGTTCTGATTGCCACCCCATCTCCAATTCAGCAAGCGGGCCTTTGTTCCTCCCCTAAAGCATGATGCTTTCAGAAAAGAATGTAGGCTGCAGTGTCCATGGCTGTTGGCTTTCCTCTGTAGCATTCCTTTCCATTATTTGGGCAGGTCTTTTGATATTAATCTATTCTAGTATTATTTATAAACAGTCCTGTCTCGGGAACATTTGCACATACCTATTTTAAGACAGTCACTACATGTTAATGAAAGGGTGTCTTGAGAGTTTTCAAAGTCTAAGGATGAGTCAGGCCTAAAAAAGTTTCTAAAACCTAGTTCTCAAAGGTTTATTATTCCTTATTGTGACTAACTCCCTTCTAACATGTGTGTTCATGCCTCCTGCATACTGAAACGTTATTCTCATTAATCACAACCTAGATCTTTGTTGAAATTATATTTGTCCAGTTCTTGCAGACCATTGAGACCTCGGAAGCTTTACTTCCCTGCAGTTGCTTAAATTATGACCAGTGTCAAAGGCAAAACACGAAACACATAAAGCCATGCCGAAAGGAAATCAGCCTCTACAACTGCAATTTGTGATTGATGACACAATGTGTCATTATTTTCCATGACCAGTCTCTATGCTGGCTTCTCATGAGCTTTTGGTGCTCGGGGACTGGCAGGTGAATACTGATAATATGGCTGGAAGAGCAAAGGAAGACTGGTGAGAAAAGCGCTACATCCACTCATTTAGTAAACAGCAATGTCCAGTCTCAACCAAGTACCGTCTTAGGCACTGAGATTACAGACAAAAATGCCTGCCCCTGTGGAGTCTGTACTACAGTGCTAGGAAACAGACACTAAGGGTGTGGTGTGATGGTGTTTCAGTGTAAAGCGTATGCTATGGAAGTGACATGGAGAAAAATATGATGGAGAGTGTTCTGGGAGCAAGAGACAGGTAACTACAATTTATAAAAAGGTGATCAAGAAAGCCCTATAGTATTTGAGCAAAGCCCCAAAAGAACTGAATGAATGATCCATGTGCATATCTGAAGAAAAAAGTATTCGCAGCAGCCGTGGAGACCTGCAAAGAAGAAGCCAGCAAGACTGGGTGAGGGAGAGGGCAGAGTGTGAGCAGCAAAGGTCAGAGTGGAAGGAAGGACAGTTTAAATAGGGCTTCATGGGCCCTTTGTAAGGACTTGGACCCTTTTTTTTTTTTCAAGAGGAAGAGCAAGAAACATATTTGTTATTCTACTTATTTATGCTTATTTATGATTAATTCCTCTTTGTGCCCTGACGAGGGATCAAACCCTTGGCATATCAAGATGATGCTCTAACCAACTGAACTACTGGGTCAGGGAAGGACTTGGGCTTTTAATCCAAGTAAGATAGAGCCATTGCAGCCTTGTGAGCAGAAGTGACAGGATCTGACTTTCCCTTTAATTAGATCCCCTGGAGGCTGTGTTACGAATGGGCTATATGAAGGCAAAAGTAGACACGGGGAGATCAATTAGGAAGGATGTTAAAGACTTAGACCAGAGGTATGAGAAGCAGCCAGATCCTGAATTATTTTAAAGGAAGAATTAATGGTATGTACTAATAGATTAGATGTAGGTTGTGAAAGAAAAGTCAGGAGTCAAAAAATCTCAGATATTCCACGCAGCAACATCTTCACTGATATGTCCCCTAAAGCAAGGGGCATAAAGGAAAGAATAAACAAATGGGACCTCATCAAGTTGAAAAGCTTCTGCATGGCTAAAGAAAACAACATTAAAATGAAAAGAACCAATTATAAGGGAAAACATATTTGCTAATGATACCTCAGACAAGGGTTTGATATCCTAAATATATAAAGAACTCACATGACTCCACTCCAGGAAGACAAAAAACCCAATTAAAAAATAGGCAAAAGACTTGAACAGACACTTCTCCATGGAGGACATACAGGGGGCCCAGAGACATAGGAAAAGATGCTCAGCATCACTAGTCATCAGAGAGATGCAAATTAAAACCACCATGAGTTATCACTTCACACCGGTCAGAATGGTTATCACAAATAAATCAACAAACAAGTGTTGGAGAGGATGTGGAGAAAAGGGAACCCTAGTGCACTGTTGGTGGGAATGCAAACTGATGCAGCCACTGTGGAAAACAGTATGGAATTTCTTCAGAAAACTAAAAATGGAACTGCCTTTTGACCCAGTAATCTCACTGCTGGGATTATACCCTAAGAGCCCTGAAACACCAATCCAAAAGAACCTATGTACCCCAATGTTCATAGCAGCACAATTTACAATAGCCAAGTGCTGGAAGCAACCTAAGTGCCCATCAGTCGATGAGTGGATCAAAAAACTGTGGTACATTTACACATGGAATTCTATGCAGCAGAGAGAAAGAAGGAGATCCTACCCTTTGCAACAGCATGGATGGAACTAGAGAGCATTATGCTAAGTGAAATAAGCCAGGCGGTGAGG
>VMDR010005618.1:0-50359 GCA_007922815.1 Macrotus californicus
GGGGGGAAAAGGTACAGGGAATAAGAAGCATAAATGGTAGGTAGAAGATAGACAGGGGGAGGTTAAGAATAGTATAGGAAATGTAGAAGCCAAAGAACTCATATATATGACCCATGGACATGAACTAAAGAGGGGGAGTGGGGGGGAGGGGTGTGCAGGGAGAGGGGGGGAGGAGATGGGACAATTGTAATAGCATAATCAATAAAATATATTTTTAAAAAATAAAAGCTTAAATTCCACAGTGAGACACATACACACACACACAAAAGATTTAATTTTACCAACCTCAACTCTTCATGGTAAAAAATATTTTTCTCTGTTGCTTCCTCATACTTGTGTGAAGAAATAAAATCTCTCTTGCTAGAAAGCCCATGTTAGCTAACTCTTATGTTAGTATGGGCGTCAAGGTCAGTAAAACAGATTTAATTGTGGGATGTCCTAAAATGGGTATGGTTGGTGTCCAGTCAAGAGAGTCTGTATATTATATTCACCACTAAACTTATGATCTTATTTTGCTTGCTTTGGTTTAGAGTTGAGCTTCTTGTTTCCAACTACAAAACCTCCAGTGTGATCTTTTGTTTGTTTTCTTTTAATTGAATAGTTTTTTTAAAAGAATTAGTCATACTCACATAAGAATGTGTAAGACATAGATGTGCATTCTGAAGAATAAAAATAAAGTGAGCTTTCTGTCTAATGTCCCCCAAGATAGGAAAAGAACATTGTCCTTGTCAAAGAAATACCCTGTGTGGGCCTCTTCAATTGCTCATCTCTCCCTATACCACGGAGGTAATCAATACCCTGAATTTTAGGATAACCATCCCCGTGGTTTTCTTTATTCTTATGACCTGTGTGCATCCCTGAACAAAATAGTGTTTAGTTTTGTCTGTTTTGAACTTAGTATAAACAGAATCATATTGTATGTTTTCTTCTGGGGTGTGCTTCATTCAACATTGTGTTTGGGTTATGTGTTGATGTATGTAGGTTTTCTTTACTTTCCTTTTTATAAATATACACTAATTAGTTACATATTCTACCCTTGATGGACATTTGGATTGCTTCCAGTTTTGTTTTGTTGTTTTGTATTACTAACAATGCTACTATAAACATTCATGTTCATGTTTCCCAGTGCCAGAGTTTCTGGTCTAGGGCATATCACTGGGAGTAGAATTAAAGAATCATAGGATGTGTCCATGTTCAGTCCTACTAGATAATGCCAAACTGGTTTTCAAAGTGCTTGTACAAATGCATGCCTCCATTCACAGTGTGTAAGAGTTTCCATTGTTCCACAGCATTTTCTACATTTGGAATGGTCAGGCTTATTTTTATCCGTCTGGATGGTGGTATGTGAAAATCTTTCCATGTGCTTTTTTGAATTTCCCTCCTTACTCATAAGGTTGAGCAATTTGTATTCCTTCCCACCTTCAAAAGATAGCAGAGGTAGAGAGGGGACAGAGAAGACAGCAATTAGAAAAGAGGATTGCCCCATTTCAGAGTGTGTCTGGCTGACCTAAAAAATGAGACATTTCATAATCTGATCTGTTCTGTCTGTCACTGGAAACACCCTCCCATCTTCTTGGATAAGAACGTTTGTACTCAGATTGTATTGTTATAAGTGTATCATCATCATCATTGTGGAAACCATTGTTGATAAGCCACAAAAGAAGGAAAGTCTTACTCGTCATTGCCATAAGGTTTTGATTCCTTTGATCTTCACATTTACTCGTTTGGGTACGGGTCCCTAAAGGAAACATTTTGGTGTACTTGGTCAGCCTTGAAACTTCAAAGGCAACAAGCTGTCCATCCATCTGCACGATTGTCATTGAAGTCCCTTGTGTTCTCATAGCTTGTGCATTCTGAAAGATGAGCAACAAATCAACACCAAGCCTGAGTAAAATAACTGACCAGGCTCAGAGCAACCCTGCAGTCACGTATGAGTCCAGCAGGTCCCATGCAAAGCACCACACAGAGTATTTACAAAAGCAAAGTTAGTGGGAACCAGGTGACTTTCACACCATTTTAGAGAAGCACTTTGTTTGCTTGTTTTTCTTTTTCTGTTCTATCTCGTTTGGGGCATATTTTGTGTAATTAAGGAGTGCTATTAACTGATAGAAATAGGGCAAAAATGCCTTGCAAATATCTTGGTTTGACAATGCCAAAGTTAGCCTATTACATGCATGTACTGGGCTTGGGACTTGTTGTTTTCCTTACTTCTGTTTGTTTTACATGAGTGGGGAGAAGGCGTGGAGTAAGGATTTGCAGAGATTACTGCAGAAGGCATTTTATTTTCATAAAGAGGGAAAAATATACCCACTCATAATCACAAGTATTTAGAGTTAAAGTGAGACAGATTCTATCCTGCCTTCCACATTAATTAGCTAGGTGAGTTTGTACAAGTCACATACCCTCTGAATTTAGTATCTGCAAAATGAAAGTATTGTTCTATACACAGCCATTTAAATACCTCCTCCAAGTAGGCATTCATTCCCTATTAATTCAGTACCTACTGTTCCCCATCAGTACTAATAACACTGTGATTCTTGGAGAGCTCAAGATGGAATATTACTCAACCATAAAAAAAAAGAAATCTTACCATTGGCAACAACATGGATGGACCTAGAGAGTATGATGCTAAGTGAAATAAGTCAAAGATAAATACCATATGGTTTCACTTACATGTGGAATTTGAAAACAATATAAATGACCAAACAAAATAGAAACAAACTTAGAGATACAGAAAACAAACGGATGGTTGCCAGAGGGAAGGGAGTGGGGGACTGGATGAAAAGGTGAGGGAGTAAGAAGTACAAATCGGAAGTTACAAAATAGTCACCGGGATGTAAAGTACAGCATCAGGAATAACGTCAATAATATTGTAGTGACTATATTTGGTGCCTTGTGGGTACGAACTAGATTTATGGTGGGGTCACTGCAAGTTATAGAAATGTCTAACCACTATACTGTACACCTGAAACTAATATAAAATATTGATTGCTAACTGGCATTGAAAAATGGAAATAAAATTTTAAAAAGGTTCTTTCTTTTCTGGGGGAAAAATTGTGTCATGGAAGCCTTGAAGCACCAATCCCCGTCCTCCTGTAAGACCAGCTTCAGAATCACCCCCAAATGGATTGAAACACGTCTTCTGACTGCAAGCACTATGGAAGGGGGAAGAAATATCAGTTGCCACCAGGTGCTAACCTAGAGTGCGTGTGCTAGCGAGCTAGTGAGATTTTCTTTCTTTGTAAAGGGCAAGCCAGTCACCCTAAGAAATACGATTTAAAGGGCGCCTGGGGTCAAGGCAGGACACCCAACCGCTCCTTTCTCGGGCGGGGAAACCTGGGAAACATTTCTGGGCTCCGGCCAAGTCACGAGGCTACTCCGGGGCAGGAATTTTGCAATGCGGAGCGTCGGGCAGGCGTCCGGGGGTGGAAAGAAGTGGGAGAAGCTTCCACAGTGCCAGCTTTTTTTTAATCCCTCCCTCCCCCCGCAACCCGCTTCGCCCCAGGGAGCTGTGAGGCTGCACTGTGCGGCTAGCACCGCGGGGGTGCAGGTGGCCCCAAACCGGTGCCAAGAAAGTCTCGCTTCGCAGCAGGGTCCCGGGGTGGAGGAGCGCGCGGGGGCTGTCCCTTCTCTCGGGCAGAGACAGCCCCATGCGCTTTCCCGGACTGTGCGAGGGGCCGGAGGGCGAACGGGAACTGCGGCCCAAGGCGACGCTGGGGAACGCAGACTCGCCACATCGATCGCAGCTGGGAACTCCGGGCTCGCACTTTCCGTAAGAGCACCCGGGCTCCCAGCCGCGCCGGGCCCCCGCCCCCGGCTCGCACTTTCGGGTGGTGACGCACCCGGCGGGGTGCTCAGAAGTCTGCGCAGAAACCCGGAACCGCCCTCCCCACCCCCACCCGCACCCGCACCGGTAGCTGGAGCCTGCTCTCCGCCCCCGCGGAGGCCGGCCCGACCAGCCTCCAGCGCCTGCAGCCCCGAGCTCTGAATTCCGAGCCCCAGACCGGTGACTTAAGACGCGCAAGAGTTAAACTTACTGAACGGTCCCTGGGTGTAGCCTAAGTGATAAACGTTTGGTAATATTCAGTACTCATGTCACTATCCTAGTGACAAGCGGACTATTAGCTTTACTTAGAGGTGAGGAAACAGGCTAAAAAAAAAGTTACTAGCTTGAAATCACCGGAAGGCAGAACTGCGAATCAAATTCAGGTTTGTCTTGACACAGCTATAGCATCCTTCTTTTGGATTAGCCACTTTGCGGCTTCCATTCCAGTGAGCAGGGAACAGGGAACAGGTGGGACAGGTATACTGAAAGCTGGAGCCCCTCCTTCCGGTGCAGTGGGGCAATTTGCTTCTTGTTGGTGCTCACTCATTTGCCCCAGTGTGCTGTAAAAATACATTTTTCAAGTGTATCACGAAAAGAACACTATGGAAAACATTTCTCAGACCTTGAGCCTGTATTTTCAAACTGTATATTGGGACCAAGGGCACCTATCACTAGGGGTTGTCGGAGAGTTAAGTAAGACAGTATTTCACGAGTGCTAACATCTGAGTACTCTCAGTACATGTGAATTCTCTTCTCTTTTTGAAGCACTCCCAGGGACGACTGGGCACTCACCCTCAACCCTGGAGGCCAGCCCCCTCCCTGACAGATGAGTTAATCTACTCAACAGGAAAATCACCCCGGTAGCTATCTAATTAGTAACAGACAGACAGCTAGACGCCCTGTCTCTGTCTTGTGCAACAGTTCTTGCCACCTCACCAGAAACTTCACAACAGCTCTGAGGCTAAAACGTGATTTACTCAGTGACCCGATGGCGGTGACGTGGGCGGGGATCTCCAGGAAGGAGAGAGGAAGAAATCGAGTCACGGGGCTTGAAGCCGGCCTGCCCCTCTGGAGAGGGGAACCCAGCATCTCAGGCTTGAAGCCTGCCCTGCAGGGCTGGGCCTCTTTGCTGGTAGGGGCTGGGCCCCTTTGGTAACTTGGGGGAATCGCCACAACCTGGCAAAAGATGGATGGATGGATGGATGGATGGATGGATGGATGGATGGATGGATGGGTGAGTGTGTGTGTGTGTGTGTGTGTGTGTGTTTCCAGCTATGGAATGTCCAGGTAAATGTAAAGTAAGAGGGAATATGCTGGGTTTAGGTTTCTCTTCCTAGATAGGACAGGGTCCTCCCAAGGTAAATCATTTCAGGGCCAGCACAAAATTCTGAGGGGACTTGATCTTGAAAAGTGAAACAGGATAATGGAAGTTTTCCAATATCGTGAATTCTTGAGAACTGTTTGTGTTTTAAAATCACTGCCCACTCAAGCAGCTGTTTTTCCCTTCCAAGGCTCTGTTTTGTGAAATGAGGCTAATACCTGGATAGCCCTTTCCCTTGGACACCCTGGAAGGTAGGGAAAATGAGTGGCCTCTCAGTAGACTTGGAGCTCTGAAGGGAAGGAAGTAGGACCATGAAAGGACAAGACTCTCTCATTTCAAAACAAAAACCTCCTTTTTTTAGAATCACTAATTAAAAATAATTAATACTCATTGTAAAAAAGTTAGATTTTTTTCAGAACAGAAGAAAAGAAAAAAATTGAGACTTTATACCGAGAAAACCACTGCTGATAATTTGATGGATAGCATTATATGTAATGAGAGTGAACACACTGCTGTTTTCCTTGAACAACATTTTTCCCTTTAATTATATTATGACATGCCACTAAATATTTTCCATCAATGTCTTTATTTTTTAAGTTTTTATTTATTTATTTTTAGAGAGAGAGGAAGGGAGGGAGAAAGAGGGGGAGAGAAACATTGATTGGTTGCCTCTTGCACACCTCCAACCAGAGATCTGGCCCACAACCCCGATATGTGCCCTGGTGGGGAATCGAACTGCAACCTTTCAGTTTGCGGGACAACACCCAACCCACTGAGCCACACCAGGCAGGGCTATCCATGTTTTAAAATGACTATTTAGTATTCTGCTGTGCATTTATTTAGCCAAAGCCCAAATGAAGGAATTAAGACTGTGTCTAGGAGTTTGCTAATGAAGCAGCAATGAAGAGTAAGACTGCAACGAAATCTTTGAGCACATTCTCAATTATTTACTTAGGTAAATATCCTAGAAGTGGTGTTTCTGGGTTCAGGGGTAAGATTGCCCTACAGTGACCTTTTAAGTTTGATTCACCCCACCATGTTTTCCCCGCCTTTCTATACTATTTATTTACCAAGAATTTTAACACCCATCACATGCTAGACATGCCTCGATACAGAGATGAATACTTTGTAGCACAAGGTGCCATAGATGTCAGAGAAATCTTTGGGTAGTCAGATGTCCAGTTTGAGGAGGGTTGTGAAAGACCACTAAACTTTCTTGAGATTTTAGGTGAAAGGAGATGAATGGGGAGCATTGAAAAGGGTTGGGAAGGACAAGAAGAGGTCAAGAGGAATTTCCTATACGGAAACAGGTGGCCTAAGAGCCTGGTATGTAATCATATATTTGGGAAAATTGTGAATTGTCTTGTGTGCTTGAACCAAGAGTAAAGCTTGGAAAGAGGGCAGTCACAGAAGGCAGGAGTAGCCTTTAATGCCATACTAACAGTGTTTGGACCTTATTCACATAGCAAATGGAGAAAGTGATTTAAGGAGCCTCCAAGGTCATGATACAATTGGATCCCAACACTTAACTCACTGAAGGTCATTCTCTTCAGTGGATCCCCAAAATCATTGCTGGGGAGAGAAAACAAAAGATAGCAAAGTTTGCAAAGAAAACATCCCAAAACAGTGTTGAAATGAGCCCTGGCTGGTGTGGCTCAGTGGATTGAGTGCCAACCTGAGAACCAAAGGGTTGCTGGTTCGATTCCCAGTCAAGGCACATGCATGGGTTGTGGGCCAGGTCTCCAGTAGGGGGTGCGCAAAAGTTAACCACATATTGATGTTTCTCTCCATCTCTTTCTCCTTCCCTTCCCCTCTCTCTAAAAATAAATACATAAAATCTTAAGGAAAAAAAAGAATGTTGAAATGAAAATTGCAGAGAATCAATCAAATTCAGTGGTAGTAACTAACATGTCCATCACACTTAAGAGTGTTCTGTACTTATCATTAGTAAGATTGGTCATGAGAAAGTTCCTTTTCTCTTCTTTAAAGAGAAGGGGCTTAATATTGGTGCATATTTAGAGATTACTTCAGTTTCCTATCAGGAAAACAAATCAAAGACTTCCAATAAGTCTAAAAACACAGAGCATAGATTTTAGTATGTGAAAGCCCTTCAAAAATTGTAAATATTCAATGAAGGACATATTTCTTGAAGGTGGTTTAAAAAAAACCTTTAACTTACAGACAAGGGATCAACAATTTGAATGCCTTCTGGGACCAGGTAAGTAATGATTTTCAGTGATGCTGGAAATTCCTCAGCTATTTTCTTGTTAATTGTTTCCCCTCTCTCATTTTTGCTATCTCCTTGGAGAATTCTGATTTCATGTATATTAACCTTCCAATTCTATTTTCCAACACTTGCTATCTCCCTTTCATATTTTCTATCTGCATTTGGATAGGTTTTTTTCAGGATCTGACTTCCAGTTCACTAATTTTTTTCTTTTTTTCTTTTATTTTTTTCTCTCTCTTTTTAATTGTTGTTCAAGTACATCGAACAACATTTCACCCCCACCCCAGTCATCCCCACATCCCACCCTTGATCCTGCCTACTTTGGCTTTGTCCATGTGTCCTTTATATATTTTCCGTGATGACCATTCCCCCTTACCACTCCAGTATCCCCTCCTACCTCCCATCTGGTTTCTGTCAGTTTATTCTTTATTTCCATGTCTCTGGTTATATTTTGCTTGCTTGTTTTGTTGATTAGATTCCACTTATAGGTGAGATCATGTGGTATTTCTCTCTCACCACCTGGCTTATTTCACTTAGCATAATGCTCTCTAGTTCCATCCATGCTGTTGCAAAGGGTAGGAGCTCCTTCTTTCTCTCTGCTGCGTAGAATTCCATTGTGTAAATGTACCACAGTTTTTTGATCCACTCATTTACTGATGGGCACCTAGGTTGCTTCCAGCACTTGGCTATTGTAAATTGTGCTGCTATGAACATTGGGGTGCATAGGTTCTTTTGAATTGGTGTTTCAGGGTTCTCAGGGTATAATCTCAGCAGTGGAATTGTCAACTCAAAAGGCAGTTCCATTTTTAGTTTTCTGAGGAAATTCCATACTGTTTTCCACAGTGGTTGCACCAGTCCGCATTCCCACCAACAGTGCACTAAGGTTCTCTTTTCTCTACAACCTCGCTGGCACTTGTTTGTTGATTTGGTTATGGTGGCCATTCTGACCGGTGTAAACTGGTATCTCATTGTGGTTTTAATTTGCATCTCTCTGATGGCTAGTGATGCTGAGCATCTTTTCATATGTCTGTGGGCCCTCTATATGTCCTCCTTGGAGAAGTGTCTGTTCAGGTCCTTCGCCCATTTTTTTAATTGGGTTGCTTGTTTTACTGGAGTGTAGTTGTGTGAGTTCTTTATATATTTTGGAGATCAAACCCTTGTCCAGGGTATCATTGGCAAATTATTCCCCTATGGTTGGTTCCCTATTCATTTTGCTGATGTTTTCGTTAGCTGTTCAGAAGGTTTTTATTTTGATGAAGTTCCATTTGTTTATTCTTTCCTTTATGTCCCTTGCCCTAGGGGACATATCAGTGAAAATATTGCTGCAAGGAATATCTGAGATTTTCCTCCCTATGTTTTCCTCTAGGACTTTTATCGTGTCGTGACTTATATTTCAGTCTCTTATCCACCTTGAGTTTACTTTTGTATATGGTGTAAGTTGGTGGTCTAGTTTCATTTTTTTGCATGTAGCTGTCTAGATCTCCTAATACCATTTGTTGAAGATCCTATTTTTACTCCATTTTATGCTTCTGCCCCCTTTGTCGAATATTAATTGACCACAGAGACTTGGGTTTATTTCTGGGCTCTCTATTCTGATCCATTGATCTATGTGTCTGTTCTTATGCCAGTACCAGACTATTTTGATTACTGTGGTCTTGTAATATAGTTTGATGTCAGGTATTTTGATCCCTCCTACTTTGTTCTTCTTTTTCAAAATTACTGTGGCTATTTGGGATCGTTTATGGTTCCATAAAATTTTTGAAATGTTCTATATCTGCAAAATATGCTATTGATATTTTAATAGGAATTTTGTTGAATCTATAAATTTCTTTGGGTAGTATGAACATTTTGATGATGTTAATTCTTCCTATCCATGAGCATGGTACATGCTTCCATTTATTTGTGTCTTCCTTAATTTCTTTCTTCAGTGTTATGTAGTTTTCTGAGTATAGGTCTTTTACCACCTTGGTTGGGTTTATTCCTAGGTACTTTATTTTTCTTGTTGCTATATCAAGTGGGATTTTTTTTCCTTCTGTTGATATACAAAAATGCCTTTGATTTATTTATTTTTTTAATTTTTATTTATTTATTTATTTTGAGAGAAGGGAAGGGAGGGAGAAAGAGAAGGAGAGAAACATTGATGTGAGAGAGATACATCCATCAGTTGCCTCTCACACACCCCCAGTTGGGGACCTGGCCCACAAATCAGGCATGTGCCCTAGACTGGGAATCGAACTGGCAACTCTTTGATTCACAGGTCAGTATTCAATCCACTGAGCCACACCAGCCAGGGCTGATTTCTGAATATTGAATTTGTATCTAATTGTTTTGCCAAATTCACTTATTAGGTCGAGTAGTTTTTTGGTGGAGCCTATAGGATTTTCTATGTACACCATCATGTCATCTGCAAACAATGACATTTTTACTTCCTCCTTTCCAATTTGGATGCCTTTTATTTCTTTTTCTTGTATGATTGCTGTGGCTAGGAATTCCAATACTATGTTGAATAGAAGTGGTGAAAGTGGACATCCTTGTCTTGTTCATGATCTTAGTGGGAAAGCTCTAAGTTTTTGCCCATTGAGTATGATGTTGGCTGTAGGTCTCTTGTATGTGGCCTTTATTATGTTGAGGAATGCTCCCTCTATTCCCACTTTGCTGAGTGTTTTTATCCTAAATGTGTGCTGTACCTTATCAAATGCTTTTTCCACATCCATTGATATGATCATGTGATTTTTGTCTTTCCTTTTGTTTATGTGATGTATTACATTTATTCATTTGCAAATATTGTACCATCCTTGAATCCCTGGGATGAATCCCATTTGATCATGGTGTATGACCTTTGTAATGCATTGCTGGATGCAGTTTGCCAATATTTTGTTGAGGATTTTAGTATCTATGTTCATCAGCAATATTGGCCTGTAGTTTTCTTTCTTTGTTGTGTCTTTATCTGTTTTGGGGATTAGGATGATGCTGGCTTCATGAAAGAGTTTGGGAGTCTTCTCTTTTCTTGTTTTTTTTTTTAATAGTCTGTGAAGGATAGGGGTTAGCTCCTCCTTAAATGTTTTGTAAAATTCTCCTGTGAAACCATCTGGTACAGGGCTTTTGTGTGCCAGTTTTTTTATTACTGTTTCAATTTCGTCAGCTATTATTAGTCTGTTCAGGCCTTTTGCTTCTTCTTCATTCAGCTTTGGAAGATTATTTATTTCTAGAAATTTGTCCATTTCACCCAGGTTTTGAAATTTCTTGGCATATAGTTGTTTGTAGTAATTTCTTACAATCCTTTGTTTTTCTGTGGTATCAGTTGCAATCTCTCCTCTTTCATTTCTTTTTTTTAAAGATTTTATTTATTTATTTTTAAGGAGAGGGGAAGGGAGAGAAAAAGAGAGGGAAAGACGAGGAGAGAAACATCAATGTGTGGTTGCCTCTCACGAGCGTCCTACTAGGGACCTGGCCCGTAACACAGGTGTGTGCCCTGACTGGGAATCAAACCAGCGACCCTTTGCTTCACAGTCCAATGCTTAGTCCACTGAGCCACACCAGCCAGGACTCCTCTTTCATTTGTGATTGTGTTTTTTGGGGTCCTCTCTCTTTTTTTCTTGATGAGTCTGCTTAAAGGCTTGTCAACTTTGTTTATCTGTTCAAAGAACCAGCTCTTGGATTTATTGATCCTTAGAATTGTTCTCTTAGTCTCTGTGTCGTTTAATTCTGCTCTGATCTTTGTTATTTCGTTCCTTCTACTCTCTCTGGGCTTTGTTTGTTGTTGTCCTTCCAGTTCTTGTAAATGTAGGGTTAAGTTGTTTATTTGAAATGTTTCTATAATTTTTATGTAGGCCTGTATCACAATGAACTTCCCTCTCAGGACTGCCTTCTCTGTGTCCCATAAGTTTTGGACTGCTGAGAGTTCATTTTCATTTGTTTCCAGAAACTTTTTTATTTCTTCCTTGAGCTCATTCTTAACCCATTTGTTGTTTAATAGCATGCTATCAATCTCCACAAATTTGAGTGTTTTGAGTTTTTTCCTTGAGGATGGTTTCTAGTTTCAGGCCCTTGTGGTCCAAGAAAATGCTTGATATGATTTCAATTTTTCTTGAATTTGTTGAGGCTTGTTTTGTGTCCTATCATGTGATCTATCTTTTAAAATGTTCCATGTGCATTTGACAAGAATGTGTATTTTGCTTCTTTGGGATGAAAGGTTCTATATGTATCAGTTAAGTCCGTTGGGCATTGTTCAATGCCACAATATCCTTGTTGATATTTTGTTTGGAAGATCTATCCATTGTTGACAGTGGGGCATTAAAATACCCTAATATTAAGTGTGCTGCTGTCTGTATCTTTCTTGAAGTCCTCCAAGATTTTTCTTATATATTTGAGTGGTCCTATGTTGGGTGCATATATGTTTATAATGTTTATGTCTTCCTGATGGATTCTTAACTTGAGTATTATGATGTGTCCTTCTGTGTCTCTTTTTATGGTCTTTGTTTTGAAGTCTATTTTGTCTGATATAAGTATTGCTACTCTGGCTTTTTATTCCTGTCCATTTGCTTGGAATATTTTTTCCAACCCTTCACTTTCAGTCTGTGTAGGTCTTTTGTTCTGAGGTGGATCTCTTGTAGTCAGCATATGTGTGGGTCATGTTTTCTTATTCATTCAGCTACCCTATATCTTTTGATTGGAGCATTTAATCCATTTACATTTAAGGTTATTATTGATAGGTACTTATTCATTGCCATTTTCCTCTCTTCATACCTGTATTCCTGTTTCTCTCACTCTTTTTCTTTCTTTTCTTAAAGCAGTCTCTTTAATATGTCTTGCAGTGCTGGTTTGGTGGAGGTATATTCTTTGAGCCTTCTTTTGTTTGGGAAACTCCTTATTTCACCTTCCATTTTAATTGAGAGCCTTGCTGGATAGAGTTGTCTTGGTTGCAGGCATTTGTTTTTCATCACTTGAAACATTTTTTGCAATACCCTTCTGGCTTGAAGTGTTTTTGTTGAGAACTCAGCTGCTAGCCTTATTGGGGCTCCCGTGTATGTTTTCCCCTTGCTGCTTTTAAGATTATTGCTTTGTCTTTGAATTTTGCCCTTTTAATTATGATGTATCTTTGGGTTCTTCTTGATTGGGATCCTCTATGCTTCCTAGATTTGTGTGACTTTTTCTCTCATCAAATTAGGGAAGTTTTCCATCACTACTTTTTCAAACAGGTTTTCTATCCCTTGTTCTTTTTTGCCTTCTGGTATCCCTATTATATGGATATTATTACATTTCATGTTGTCCTGCAGTTCCCTTAACACCTCTTAGTTCTTTTTGAGTTTTTTTTTCCTTTTCTTGCTCTTTCTGGGAGTTTTTTTCTACCTTTTCCTCCAGTTCACTGACTTGATCCTCAGCTTCATCTAGCCTGCTTTTGATTCCTTCTGCTGTGTTCTTCAATTCAGAAATTTTATTCTTCATTTCCTCTTGGCTCTTGTTGGTAGTTTCTATGTCTTTTTTCATGCTAGTGTAATTTTCAGTAAGTTCCTTGTAGCTTCCCTATAGTTTTTGGTAATTCTCACTGAGCTCCTTTAGCTTCCTTATAACCATTATTTTGAACTCAATATCTGATAGTTGACTTGCCTCTATTTCATTTAGCATTCTTTGTGAAGATTCCTCTTTTCCTTTCATTTGGGGAGTTGTTTCTTTGTCTTCCCATTATTTATGAGACCCTTCTTGTTTGCCTCTGCTTCTTAAATTGATCTGTTTTGATGTCGTGAGTTTGTGTTGTGAACTTCAATGGTAGGAGAACTGTGAGATTCAGTGGTGCAGTCTCCTTGATCTCTTGAACTTGATGCTCTTGGGATGCCCTTTATGCTGTTTATGTTGGCCCTCTGGATATAATTGGGTTTTGATTGTTGTTGGATCTTTCTTTGGTGGGTCCTTCCCTCAAGCTGGCTGACTGAGGGTCACTCCACCCACCATGTTTTGTGTGCTGTTTTGCAGGTGCAGTCAGTTAGTGCTGAAGATGATTCTTCTGTCTGTCCGAGGTTATAAGGCTTCTCCCTCACTATTGTTCAGTTGTTTGATCTAGGTGATTTCTCCACAATTTAGTTGTAATACCAGATTGGTCCTGGGAGGAGGTTAGTGTGGCTTCCACTTATTCCTCTGCCACCTTGCTTCCTCCTCCCAGGATGTCTCTTGCCTTTTCCTCTAGCCTCTGGCCGCCTTCTGCAGATATGGCTAAGCACTGCCACAGCTGCTCACCAATACCTGGCTTCCACTGACATGAGCCTCTTGGTGCAGCTTCCATTTCCAGTGAGTAGTGTGGCCGGGGTGGGGGATGTAGGCAGGAGGGAGGCAGCGCTCCAGTGGCTCTGCGCCCCATACTGCTGGACTGTGGCTAGGAAGGTAGGTGCCTTCCTGCTGCTAAGCCTGGGCCCCAGGGCCTGCCCCCACCGGCCAGCTCCACTAGTAGCATCCTAGTGTCTCTTGACTGCCTAATCTTTTTCTTTAGCCATGTCTAATCTCCTTCTGAATTTGAGTTTTAAATTTCTATTATTTTTTTTCATTTGTATAAGTTCTATTGCAGATTTGCTTGGACAATTCTGTATAGCCTCTGGTTTCTTGCTTATAGTTTCAGGCTTTTATTTCTTGAAACAAAGAATTTAAAGGTAAGCTGATTTTTCCCCTGGCTTGATTTTTATGTGAAATCACCAATTTTTAAATGCTGGCTATCAATTCAAATTTATTTTTTAAGCAAAGTAGGGAACTCTCTGAGGTTGGATAAAAAGTAAAATGGAAAGACTTCTTTTACATTGGTGGAGTGGATGAAAAAGGGGCCACATACTAACCTGACAAGCTCAGCAGGAGGCAGTGCAGGCCCTACAAACTCAGAGACCAAAAGTAACCACAAAGAATGGTCTCAACATAAAAACTTCTAACTAACAGTGAGTCATGGAAGGTATTCACATTCTAGGCCTGTATCTTCCTTGACAAAGGTTGATCTTTACCTTAAGTAAACCTGTCTATTATATTTTTGTATCTAAGATGACATACCCTTGGAATGCCAGAGTAATCCCCTTTTTCAGGACCCCTAGAGGTATACCTACTACACAAGAGCATCGGCTCACAGAACCCCTAATTGTTATCTTATTCTCCAAATATCATCTCTATGTGCTCTAAATGTCAATTGTTAACTATCTTATGTCCACCAATGTAAAAGAAATATCTATCTCTCCATTTTAGTCTTAGTCCACTCTGAAAGATTTCACCACTTTGTTTTCTCCCACCTCCCTAAGTTGTCATTAATAGATTTCATGTGACCCTCCCCCTCACATCTCCTGCTTTCACTGTGATGTATAAAATAAGTTAAACTGCCATTTTCTGGAGCATTTTCTCAGTCTGCTGAGGTTTTGCTTCCTGGCAATTGTCATCTGTGTTGCTGAAATAAACTCATAAAAATTCTGTACAGGTTTGGATATTTCTTACATTGCCACAACCCATCGATCAAGCCTATGTGTATTGTATCTATGTGATACAGAATGCATTCCATTGGAATGCATCTTTTAGATTCAATAATCACAGACTTGGAGAGGAAAATCTATTTTCAAGTTTCTGTTTCTTTTTCTCTATAAATTCACCTGCCAGATAGTGTTTACATTTACTGTTCAGGAAAAGTGTTCATATATCATAATATAAGGAAAAACTCATATAGGATATTGCTCCCGATCTCAAAGATTTTTACATTCTATGCAGTATGTGCGATTGACTGAAATATCAAGAGATTGAAAGAGAGAGGAGCAGCTAGGAAGTCACTGCCTTGGTTTGTGTCTGGGTTTAAAGAGCTGTAGCTAAAGTGAGCATGATGGCACTAGAAAGAATGGAGCCAATATCAGATATTTAAAGGCAGATGTGACATAAATTGATAATTGAGTGTGTGTAGGGTAAAAATAAAAGAGAAATGGTATTTCTGCTTAGTAAATGGGAAAATTCTAACCAAGCATTGTGTGTTTCATGGTTGTTTAAAGGGTGCCTTCCGTGATTACTTTGAAGGAAAATTTTTAAAAGCTCAATGTCACTTTTCTTTTGGTTTGTTTATTTTTTTTTTTGTAAATCAAAGGCAATAGGAATGATTTTCTAATTTATAAAAGGCTCAAAGATGTAATCAATTTTTATATAATTAGAAGAAGGGAAAGCATCCAAGTATTAGGGGAAATATTTTAGCTGATACATTCATGTGTATTGTCCTCTCTTCTACCTTCTTATCATTAAAGGATTGGCTTTCTCCTTTAATAAACAAACAAAAAAATGTGCACAGGCACATCAAAATTTTAAAATCTCTGTAGGCTTCTCATGTTGGATAGCTTCATTGAAATATATTCCCCTAAATCAATGCTGTTATTTCACTCTGGCATTTCACTAACATTGATTGCTTGAAGGGGCTATAGGGAAATTGATGACATTAAGTAAGATAGATTATGGATCACATTCACCTCTCATCTCTCAGTAGGCCTAGCAGGGGTAATTCTCCCTATTGCTTATGGAAGTTGTGAGCATAAGCCTTTGTGTACTTAAGATTTTACCATTAAAAATCTATCAATCTCCTAATCCTTGCAATAGGTTGCAGTTGGGCTTTAACTTTAGGTGTAATTGGTTCTTTGGGGGGACAGCAGCCTGATTGTAAATGACTAAAACGCAACACTCTTTTCCCCTTTTCTGCACCTTTTTAGTTCTAAAACAAATGGGCATTTATTAACACCCTAGAATAAAGATAGCACTGGGAGAATTGGATGGCTTATGTAGATTTAAGACACAGTGCAGGAACCCAGGTAGGATTATGGTTGTAATACGTTAGGAATTACCAAGCACATTCACCTGCACGATGTCACATTTGAGTCTCACTGCTACAATTCTGTCCTCGTAGTTGATTACTGCCTTAGTTCGGGTGACTATAACAAAGCACCACAGACTGGGTGGTTTATAGACAATAACATTTATTTCTCACAGTTCTGGAGGCTGCAAGTCTGAATCAGGGTGCCAGCATGGTTGGGTTCTAGTAATAACCCTCTTCTGGGTTGCAGACTACCCTCTGATTGTATCTTCACATGGCAGAAAGAAAATGAGAGAACTGTCTGGGGTCTTCTTCATATGGGCACTAATTCCATTCTTGAGGGGTCCACCCTCATGACCTAGTTACCACCCACAGGCACTACCTCCTAATATGATAACGTTGGGAGTAGGATTTCAACATATGATTTTGTGGGGGAGGGGAGGACACAAAGATTCAGTCCATTGCTTTTGGCATACCTACTATACCAGTGTAGAGACAGATTATCAGAGTTGCCTTGAAGTTTTTTGTTCAATATCACAATGCTCACATATATGAAAACCAAGACTAGACCCTAAATCTTGTGGAAACAAGTCTGGTGTTTTTGCCCCAAATTCCTGCTCAGCCTTTCAACTTAATGAGTGTCCCTTCGGGGCCCATTACACGTGTAACGTCATGAGGCTCTGAGGGTGGCAAGAGTGCCCAACATTGCCACTGGTCTCAGAGGGCTAGAGCTTATTTGATCAAAGTCTGTGTACATATAAAATGGCTACAGCATGAACTGTATTTTCATAAAGTATTTTAGGACTGCAGAGAAAGGGAAAATCATCGTGGGCTATTCAGGGGGAAGGCTGCTTGGAGGAGGGTGTTCATGGATGCTCTACAGCAAATAGGGTCACTAGGAGCTAGCCCTCTTGGGCACCCACTCTGTCAGGTACTGTGCTACGTCCCTCTCATAGCTCCTCCCCTTCAAACATCACCATAGTCCTCTGCGGAAGGTGTCATACTCTCCACCTTGCAGATGAGAAAAGCCATGCTCAGAGAGATGGAAGGCACAACTGTCCAAGCACACAGATGCGACAGTACCAGTGGTGAACATACGGGGACAACTGGCCCAAACCTTAACCACTACTGTACATGATTTTATATTGAAGTTGATGTAAAAATATAACTTTAAAATGTATGCAAAATTCTGTGCAGCCTCCCAAAGCAAAAAAACAATTACAGTTCCCCTCTTGCTTGACATATGGTCAGACCTGTGGGATAGAATAGAGAGAGGGAATGTGTTATGTTCTACACTTACACTTTATAAAAGAAAGTCCTGGCCCACAAAATAGTCCCCGTAAGCTTCAAGGTAATTGTTAAAATGCCAAGTAGTCCAGCAAACATTTTGTCAAACTTAGTAAAATAAAACAAGAGGATCAACATAATGGCTGTACTAAATCTTTCAAAGAAATTCTGTCTTGTGGCTTAATACTTGGTGGCCAATCTGTTTTAGGAGGTTGAGTTGTCACAGCTTTCTTTCCCAAGTCATTGAGAGAGGTGATCCAGGAGAACACTCACCTCCCTGGACAAGTTTCTAAAGCTATCTAATATGGCTTACCTGTGCTTTTCTAGAACTTTTATTCAAAGTACTTTTTGTACACATGTTCACAATACAGACGTATGTTTGTACTCACAATATTTTATTTACTTATTTATTTATTTAATTTATTTTAGAAAGATGGGAAGGGAGGGAGAAAGAGAGGGAAAGAAACATCAACCCGAGAGAGAAACATCAATCAGGACCAGGAAACATCAATGTGCCCTGACTGGGAATCGAACCATCAATCTTTCGCTTTGCAGGATGACGCCCAACTGAGCCACACTGGTCAGTTCCTTTTGCTCATTTTTAAATTGGATAGTCTGTCTTTCATTGAGTTGTAGGAATTCTTATATATTTTGAATATTAAACCCTTATCAGATATATGATTTGCAAATATTTTCTCTCATTCTGTGGGTTGCCTTTCATTTTCTTTTAATATTAGCAAAGTTTTACTTCAATATTTTCTGCTTATAGATAATTCTGAAGAAGCCCACATGTAAGAGGCTAACATAGCTCTGGAGGCCACTGAGAATGTCTTCCAGACAAGAGGTCCTGCTCAAAATCTCCACCATGCTGGGGGCCAAGGTGGGAGGAGGGGGTGGAGCTCTGCCCGCAGGACTCCCAGGTCCCCAACCCCCTTCCCTGTAGCAGATCAGACTCTACAAAATTGACAGCTTGGAACTCTCAAGACTGCCTGAATGTTTGGCTGTGTTATGGGAAAATGCCAGGATTTCAAGATGGCTTATCCGCCAGCCATGCGCCAGCTCGTGGGGCCCTGGGCCAGCACCCTCTTCCTGTTTCAGCCACATTTAGAGCCAAGCTCTAGGCTGGCTTGGACCTCTTGGGGGCCTGGGGTGAGAGGCAGCCTTTTGCCACCAGCAGCCCTCCCCCATAACCCCCAGGAATTTTTGCTGTCAGTGGTGTTGTACAGTGTCAGGTGCTGCTGAAACCTACCCCTGGTCCTGAGGGAGACAGTGAGGGGTGGCAGGCAAAGGTCCCAGGACTGTGGCTGAAGTGCTTCCTGGTCTCTCCAGCTCTGGCCTGCCTGTACCTTTATTTCTAGACTGTTCCCCATTTCAGTGAGGGGTGAGTGCAGCAGGGTGCTGGCAGCCCTCAGCCCTTGTGTGTGTGTGTGCGTGTGTATTGGGGGCTGGGGGTTGCAGGGGCAGAGGAGAGAGACAGGTCCACGTGAGCGCCAAACAGGAACTCCCCTTGAATGTGGCCCACCTGAAACTGTTCCCAAGGAGCTTCTCAGGTCTGACCAGCTGGGTGATCACCCTGAGCACAGACAGGGCAGGATGAAGCTGGAGCCACAGCGTTAAAGAATGATGGCATGGGAGGACTGGCTAGGGAAAGGGCATGGAGAGTATTCAGGTGTGTGTGCTTGCTAGTGCCCAACCATCAGGAGACAAAGCAGTGCTCCCCGGAGTGGTTCATGAGGTCCAGTTGGGCAGGCATGCATCCTGGCTCATGGGCAGGGGCTCCAGCAGCTCCTCCTCCAGGGGGGGGAAGGTGGTCCCAGATCATTAACTCGTTCACTAAACCCTAGCTGTAGTCTCAAGCTTCAGGAACTCTTCTTACCACATACCATAGCTTGAAGCAAGCTGAATGTTTGTTCCTTAGTTCTCCCAGTTCTGGCAGCAGCAGGATGTCACTCTCAGTTTTATTGGCAAGAGTATGTGGCACACAGTGTGGCTCTCCAGGTCCTTAACGATGGCCAAAATCAACTGCAGCATCTGAATGATGCCTGTTCTTCTACAATCATGCTAACATACTTCCCTGTCTTGATGTTGGGGTTGGATTTCTTGTCTGGACAGATGGCAAACTTTCCTTTGCTCTGGTAGACTAGCAGCCCATTTGGGTATTGAAATTCAGTGATGTCTCCTAAATCATGTTTTCTAGATACTGAGACATCTTTCCTTCCAGTGAGAAACTTGGGATGGGTGTCTTTGAAGTAAACCCCGATGACCAGGTCCACTAAGCCTTTGTCATGGCTGGAGACTTGTTTTGGTCGACTTGAGCTGAAAGGTAGGTATGTTAGCCTTCAGGAAGGCCCAGAATGTGATGGGGCCACAGCAGGGTGAAGTAGAACTGCTGGGTGTTATGGCTGATGATCTCCTTGTTGTGAACCACAGTGGGTTCTTGATGTCTGGGCTTTCAAAGGTGATAGTTGGGGCCCACTGCTGGATAGCTGGGCAGGCTATAAAGGAATCAGACTGGGGAGAGTCCCATGTGGCCCACTGTGCTGAGCTGAGTTCTGTGGTGATGACCAAGACAGGTAGGCCATCTCTTTTCACTTTCTTAATAATGTCCTTTGATGCACAAAAGTTTTGAATTTTGATGAAGTCCAATTTATCTGTTTTTTCTTTTACTGCTCATGCTTTTGGTATCATATCTAAGAATTCATTGTCAAATCCAAGGTGACCAAGATTTACTGCTATATTTTCTTCTAAGAGTTTTATGACTGAATTTTGCTTTAATTTTTGTATAGCATGTCAGGTATGGGTCCAACTTCAGTCTTTTGCATGTGGAAATCCACCTGTTGAAGAGACTAATCTTTCCTCATTGAATGAACTTGGCACTCTTGTGGAAAATCAGTTCACCATAAATTTATGGGTTTATTTCTGAACTGTCAAGTCATTTTATTGTTGTCTATCTTTATGCTAGAATCACACTATTTTGATTACTGTTGCTTTGTAGTAAGTTTTGAAATCAGGAGGTGTGAGTCATCCAACTTTGCTCTTCTTTTTAAACATTGTCTTGGCTATTCTGGGCCTCATGCAATCCCATATGAATTTGAGGATAGATTTCCGCAAAAATACTGTTTAAATTTTGACTGAGTGTATTGAATTTGTAAATCACTTCACCATCTTAACAAATTAAGTTTTCAATTCATGAACATGGATATTTTTCCATTTATTTGTCTTCATTAATTTCTTTCAACAATGTTTTAGAGTTTTCAGTGTATAATATTTCACCCCTTCAACTTGTTTTTAGGTGTTTTATACTTTTGGACATATTATAATGTTAGTGTGGTTGCTTTTTTAATTTCCTTTTTGAATTGTTCATTGCTGGTATATGGAAACATAACTGCAAATTTGCTGAATTTGTTTATTAACTCTAGCTTTCTTGTGGATTTCTTGGTATTTTCTCTATATAGGATGATTACATCTGCAAATATAGTTTTCTTATTTTCCAATCTGTTTGCCCTTTATTTTCCTTGTCTATTTACTCTAGCTAGAAATTCTAGTATGGTGTTGAAAGCAGTGGTGAAAGTAGGAGGCATCCTTTTCTTGTTCCTGCTCTTAGGGGGAAAGCTCTCAGTCTTTTCCTACTGAGTATGATGTTAGCTGTGGGTTTTCACAAATGCCCTTTACCATGTTGGAAAAGTTCCCTTTTACTCCTAGTTTTCTGAGTGTTTTCATCATGAAAGGGTGTTGGATGTTGTCAAATGCCTTTTCTGTGACAACTGAGATGATCATTTTTTTAACCTTTGTTCTGTTAATGTGGTTTATTATATTGAGTGATATCCTTTTGTTGAACCACTCTTGCATTCCTGAGAAAAATCCAACCTGGTCATGGTGTATAAGCCTCTTAATATGCTGTTGGATTTGATTTGCTAGCATTTTGTTGAGAATTGTTGCATCCATGAGGGATACAGGCTGTAATTTTCTTTCACATCTTTATCTGCCTTTGGTATCAGTGTAATGATGGCCTTAGAGAATGAGTTAAAAAATGGTCCCTCCATCCTGATTCAGTGCATCAACTTTAAAGGCAGATGGTGTGAATTTTAATTGTGCCTTGGCCACCAAAAAGTTTTGCAGTAAGTTATTTCATTATCAAACCTCTGTAAACAGTTTCCCATCTGTAAAGTGTGAGCTTTGGGAAGATTAATTGGAATCACTAATTGTAAAACCAGTAATGTGCTGGTAAGTGCCACAATCAGCTCTCAGGTGTAAATACTCCTGCCAATTTTAAGATGCCACTGTGAAGTCATCTAACATGGGTTGATTAATAATCATAATCTGCTTTCATGAGCCAGTGGGAGCCAACCCCAGCACATCACTTTTTAGAAAAAGTATGAAGTACATAATACATAATCAACAAATAAATATTATCATTTTCAGTTGCTTTTAACAAAAAGAATAAAATAAAATTAAATAGAGGGGTTCCTGGAAAGTCAAGACATATTCTCCTCAGTGTTCTATAATATTTCATAATGTAGGTACTTTGAAATATTATTCTCAGGTGGTCTATTCTCTGTGGGCATCATATTTCATATCCCCTTTCTATCTCTAGCTCTTGCATCATTGTTGACAGTGAACATAATCACAGAGAGACTGGTCCTAGCCCACAAGTCTGTCTGCCTTGCTGACAACTGACCGCTCCTGAAAGGATTTGTCCTGCAGCCTTCAAGGTTAATATATCCGAAGGTTGAAAGCTGCAGGAAAACTGAGAGACATCACCCTGCCCTGGCTCCCTGCTTGCTAAGGTGTTCTACCTAATGTTAGTCCTGCCAGCAGTCAGCAGCCAGTTATGCTTTCCCTGGAAGGCACACATAAGGTGCCCAGTCACCCTCATCGGGCAATAATTCCTCAAATGTCATGTCCTCTACACTTCTGCTCAGACCCAGGCTTAAGAAAATCTGTGAAGCAAACAGAGATGGTCTTACCCTGTCCCCTGGGTACTCAGTTTTAATCCCATTACCAAGTCACTGTGTTTTCCCATGTTCCTTATCCATTCATCTGACACTTACAGTGCCTGTGACTGCAGACACAAAGATGCTGTATGGTTCCTACTGTCCATAAACTCACGGCCTGGGATGGTGTAGAGTGGAGGTAGATATGCAAATAAATAATGAAAATAGAATATAAGAGAAAGTACAAAAGTATATGAAAAGTACTCAGAAACTAAAGGAGGAATCCTGTTTGCCTGTGGGAGCTAAGGAGGTTTTTTTCACAGTATGTGCAGGAAACCACAGGGAAAGCAGAGGCTTGGGCCTGATTATGTATGTATGCCTGACTGTGGCATTGGACTTGGTCCTCCAACAACAAAGGAGCCATTCTCTCCTTTCCACTTTTATTGCCCTGCATCGTAGAACTTTAAGGCCTTGGTCCCTGCTAATAATAAAATAATAACCAATGGTTTTAGGGCTTACAATGTGCCAGATACTGTACTAAGTGCTTCAAATTCATTATTTAACTTACTCTTCACAACAACTTTGGAAGACAAAATATTATCATCCTCATTTTACAGATTAAAAAGACCCTGAGGTTTAAAACTCAAAGTTACACAAGTAGTAATATGCAGAGCTAAAATGCAGCTCTGATTCACTGCCAAGCCTGTGCTCTTAGAAACACGAGTCAGCAGGGTTCAGTGTAGTTGAGGGACGACGGGGAGGAGTGGTTCTGTCTCCCCAAACCAGCCCCAAAACTTCTCCACATTTTAAAATGCTCATATCTCCTCCTGGGGCTGACAGCAACACTCTGAACCCACCTTGTGTAGGTGGCAGTGGCAGTTACTATGGAGAAGGGCTTCAAAGGATGTGGACTGCAGTGTCAATTTACCTCCGAGGACTGTGGTTGCTGCTGGGTGACACTGAGTTAATGATTAAGCTGCTCTTGTGTGTCATCTAATGCCCCTCCCAAATAATGTACTGTTAACGCATTTAAAAAATACTTGTCCCACGATGCTGAATGTCAGACTTGAGTGTCAACTCCCATTTTACACTCTAAAAGGGAGCAGGAATTCCACTGAACTCTGCCAACTAGGAACTTAGTGTTGACATCAACTCTGTAAAACTGTGTGTGTGAATAAATAACCTGAAGCTCAGAAAGGTGAGACCACTTGTTCAAGTTCAGAGACAATTCTCTTTCTATTACTCCAGGACTCTAACTATTGGGGTGCTCTTTTTTAGTTTGTATGCTAGTGAATAACTGGCCTTCTTTTCAACAATGAGAATTTAAATGTTTCTAGAAAAGCATTATCATTTTTTAATGTTTCTAGAAAAGCATTAGAGAAGTAGTATAGTGAAAAGAATGGCAGCTTTGAAGTTAGGTGTTTCTGGGTTAAAATTCCAGTTCTGGCTCTGTTGTAGTGTGACCTTTGGCAAATCACCTACACTCACCTCAAAAGGTAATTGTCAGAATTGAAGCAGATGGCTGGTCCCTAGGGAAATGTTAGTCCTTTCCAGCTCCTCCTTGGTGGAACATGAGAGGGCATCTCCAGCCATCTCAAGCAGTTGGTTAAATACTCAATACACACTTAGAGGTATTTGGATTTACTTTCATTAAAACAAACTGGCATGTGACATTTTCGGGGGGAAATGTGAGGGTATTGTGAAGCTGGGCTAATGATACAGCTCCCACAGGTTAGGACTCAACAGACCCACCATGAGTAAGGCCCTTTAGCTTATGAGAGTGCTGGGAGGAGCTGTGAATATCTGGTCAGGGAGACAAAACATACAGATGGAAAGAGAAATAGCAATAGAAAGCAGTAGAGGGCAAGTTTTCAAGGAGTGATTAGGCAATAAATGTGTGAATTTAGAAGACAAAGAGAAAGAGACCACTTACCATGGGCCACTTTGAAACCCTTCCTGACCCATTTCCTGCACTCTCTCTTTCCTCAGCTCCTCCGTAGCACTTTGAGTCTCTGTTACAGTCACCAGTGCACTTATTTCCTTGTAAATATCACTATCTCTTAATAATTGGTGCCACAATTCCCCTTGTGGATAGAAGCATCTAAGTTTGGAAAATTAGGTACCCATAACAGAATAGATTGGAGAGAAGGTGAAGGAAGTTAAGACCCAAGGACTTGGATGTTAAAAAAGGGGCAACTTGCTATGCATACTAAAGGGAGAATTTGGCACTCTTGGGGGGTAATATGGGGTGAAGAGTGTGAGGAAGAAAGGAGACAGGGGAGTGGGAAAAGGGAGAGAGCAGCTAGCAATGCAGCAGAGCTGTGATTATTCCCTCCAATTACCTACATCTCCAGCGATTGCTGCAAAACTCAGGCAGCTTTGTGAGTGCCTTTGATGAGAAAACCAGGAAGGGGCAGAGTTTCATTTCAACACTGCAGAACAGATTAGACGTGATGAGGTGGAGGTGTCTCTCTGGAAGTTACCTAGCTCTTGAAAGAGCTGTATATTTCCATAAGGTAGGTAAAGGGTTGGGAGTTCAAACCAGGTTTACCAGGTTTATCTTTGAGAGGCAAAGGGATCTTAGCTGACTTTTATTTCCAATTCCTTTCTCTTTCCCTCCCCTCCAAAACTTACCCAGTATAGTGCCCAACTGTAGTCTGTTGTGCTGAATGTCTGTTGTGCTGAATCAAATATAAATATTATACATGGTTATACAACACATGCATTTCATACATAAAAATAAACCTAATCTTAACAATTCTGGAAAGGATATAAATACCAACTAAATATAGGCTTAACACTTTCCCACCTCTTTGTTTTTCAGTATTCTTCAAGGGGCCAGCTCACATCTCATCCTCCGGGAAGTCTACCGGATTTTCAGTGGTATTTCCTGTCTCTGAAGTCTTATGACATTTCCTGCCTGTATCAGCCATTTGACACTTGATCATTTATTTTTCAGATGCATGTATTGCCTTTTCCACTAAATACTGATATCCCTGAGGGCCGGAAGAGTGGTCACTCTCGCTGAGGGCGTAGTATAATACCCTCTATACATGGTGGTTCAATTGATTGTTACTGATGATTTGTGTACGGCATTGTATTCTCAGAACTTGACAACTTTACTAAATAAATATTTGTTGAATTGAGTTGAATTGTTGGGTGCCACAGACCTCTGAGAATACATGATTCCTACATATTACTCTCATACCAGAAAAACAGGAAATTAGAACTTGAGAAGAAATCAAATCTAATTTTTGTTAAGCTATAACTTATTTTCCTATTTTGGGCAGGCAATTTTGGCTTTCCACCTCAAAAGCAAATATGATTTATTGACTAGTAACTTTCTTATGAGGTTAAATAAAGATATATAGAATTTTGATGCTGACAGACATTATAAAATCATGTGATCTAACCCAGAAGAAATGTGTGATCAGGGAGGTTAAACAGACTGCCTTATGTTTCTTCAGTCTGTTGCAGAGCTCACCTAGCATTCGGGTGTCCTGCTCTCTGGTCCAGTGGTCTTTCCAGAGCCCTAAGCTTGTTTGTCAGAATACCATATTTTAATAAACTGTTTTCATTATTAATGCAGTATGCTAAGTCTCCGGGGTAGAGTAATTTATTACAGCTAGGAAAGTCAGTCCTAAGCAGTCTGATAGTCCTGTAAAACTGAATAGATTTTGAAATAAAGCATCCTTGGACTCACTGCCTTCTGATGGGGCCTGCATCTCATATGATATATACAAGGTGTGTCTGGAAAAGGTCCAGCTGTTGTTAATATAATGAGAACGGTTTGCACAACATAGATGTAGCCCGGCAGCCGAAGAGACTGAACTGGAATGCACATGTGTGAACAATGATAACTTCACTGTACTAGTCAGTGGGGGCAGTGGATCCCATTGAGTGAGCACGTGTACTGTGTGGCTGTCACATTCAAAATGACTGAGCAAGTAGAGCAACAAATCTGCATCCAATTTTGCGTTAAGCTTGAACATTCCTCTGTGGAAACTATTTGGATGTTTCAGAAGGCCACAGCTATGGGCAACTGGTGTTTGGCAGCTTCATCACGACAATGCACCTGCTTATGCATCACAGTCTCGTGCATCGTTTTTTGATGAAACATCAAATCACTCAGGTGACTCAGCCATACTACATAGCCCATATTTGGTGCCCTGTGAATTCTGTTTTTTTCCAAAACTAAAATCACCTTTGAAAAGGGAGGTTATTTCAGACCATCAGTGAGATTCGGGATAATACGATGGAGCAGCTGATGGTGATTAGGAGAACTGTGTGAGATCCCATGGTGCCTACTTTGAAGAGGACTGAGGTGTCATTGTCCTATGTACAATGTTTCTTGTATCTTCTTCAATAAATGTCTCTATTTTGCATATTATGGATGTATAACTTCTGAACAGACCTTGAATATATATCCCATAAATGAGCCTTTCTTTATGGAAATTCATTATAACTTACCTTTATTGATTCTATTATAGTGTTGTTAATTATAGGAACCACAAAACCTTCTATTAGATTAAAGCCATAATAAATAAGATTAGCTACACTTATTCTGCTCTGTATATTGAGTGCTTTTATAATAAACTGATGTTTATCTTTTTAGAAATTACTACATTGACATATTAAAAAATTATGATATTTTGATGTTTTTGGCAAAAACAGTTGAGCATCTTCTAATAACTAATGATATTATTATTATTCATAATCATGATGGTCCTTTAAAGTAGACATTATGATGAGTTTTACAGATGAAGAAATCAAAGCTTATAGAAATTTAATATTTTGCCAAGATCCCATGATAGGGGGACCAAGATTAAATGAGGGAATATACATGTAATTAGCACAGTGCTGGGCAGCTGGTATATTGAATAAATGCAACTGAAAGGGTCAGTGTGCAGTAAGGTGAAGCTGTTATGAAGACAGTACATAAAGCACATGTTATAAGTCCTATATATAATACCTGTATGGCTAAAATTTGATTGAGCTTCCTAAAATCAGAGGGAGAGATACAATCAGTGATAAGTGATAAGTAGCCTTGCCCAAGAGAAGTGTAACTATTTCTGGAGTTCAAACCTAAGGGTCCTTTTTCAAGACACAGGATTTAATACTGTAGCAAGGGCCTTATAGGATGAGGCCAAGTCACTGTGGGATGGCTGTTAGAAGCCTGGGAAAAGTGATGGCCAAACCTGAGTGAAGTGGAGAAGCCTGCATCGTCCCGGCAGAAGGCAGAGGAAGGACTATGAAGTTGAGGAAAAGGACATGCCAGAATGGGGATATTACGTGGTCAGAAGACCCACCAGAGGATTATGTTCCATGGGAGGCCCAAAGAACATGCCATTCACCAAGACCATTAATAATGCATTGCTGAGAGAGGTACCAGCATCACCAAGAAGTGCAGACCACCTCTGAAGGCTGGGACTCAAGGTAGAAGAGTGGTCCCAAAGCTGGGCTCCTTGACAGTCATGGACATAATGGGGCTCCTTCCGAGTAACAGAGACCAATTGCAAGTGCTTAACTACCAGAAGCCAAGAGGCCACTATTACCATAATAACCTATAGAGTCAGAGGGGCAGCCAAGGGGGCTTGGTCTGCAGGAATTGTGGAAAGGGTTAATATATTGTGGAATGTTAAGAGGCAAAGCTATAGCCAACAAAGGTACTATATAAAATCTAGGAAAGAAAGGGGGGCCCATGACCATGAGGTCCTCTGGTGACTTGACAATATGAATCAAGAATCTAACAATATGCAGGACATTTGATTCAGTAATTCCATTTTTGTGAACCTTTCCTAAGCTAATCATCTAAATATTACATAATTATTATTTGCATGAAGAAATCCATTAGTTATGATGACTTCTGTAGTAACATGGGAAAATACTTATAAATTAAATATAAGGAACAATTTACAAAATAACATATATACCATGATAATACTTATATTAAAGTACATCTAGTGAAAAAAATAAGTGACAGAAAATATATGATACAGTAAGCATGTTTATATTAGGGTTGTAAGATTATAGGTGACTTTATCTCTCTAGTTTCCAGCTCTTAATTGAATTTTATGATTTTTCCATGGTATTTTAGTTGTTTTGTTCAATAGAGCCTTTTAACGGCAAACCTCATTTTTCGAATCTATTTTCCCACTGTGATCTAGGCTAGCTTTTGCAGAGGAATAGACTGGTGAGCAAATATTCTTTTAATGAAGATTTATGTGTGAAGCCCATGTGTATATAATTGTTGGTTGGATTGAATTTTTTAAAAGAGAATTTCCTAATAAGAAGCTTTTATTTCACTACATTTGGTTTTCTTCAATTCAGATGAATATCTGTAGCAGGTTTGCAAGTTTCATGCCACGTATAACATGTTGGAAGGAAATATTTTTTACATCGTTCTCTTTCTCTTTCCTATATATTCCCTATAGAGTGGCTTCAATTTTTTTCTATTCTTCAATATTAAATTGAATTTCTCATTTAATTTAATTGGTGGTGTCCTTGGTCACCTTGTCAACTGATTCACACAATTCGTGAGTCACATAAGATTCCTTCCTCTGCCACAGCACCCACATTTCATCAGTCACCACGCACTGTCTATTCTGTCTCCTCAGGCTTTTGACATCTTCCTGGTATCCCTCCCTAGTCCACTACTGTATAGATACATTCTCGTCACTTGCAGCCTGCAGCTCTACAGTGCTGTGCGATTAATCTCCTACCCTCCCATCCATTTTCCACATCTTCCCTAGGTTAGTGTTTCTCAATGGGGTGAATTTTTGTCCCTCAGGAGACATTTGGCAATGTCGAAGACTTTTTGGTGGTTGTAACTGGGCCAGGAGTGGGGTGGGGGTTTGGGGAGGGTGAAGAGGAGTGAGGGGGTTGCTACTGGTGTCTAGTAGTTAGAGGACAGAGATGCTGTGCTGCTGAACATCCTACAATGCACAGGACAGCCCCACAACAAAGAATTTTCCTGCCCAAAGTGTCAATTGTGCTGAGGTTGAGAAACCCTGACCTAGGCTGATTCTTCTAAAATAAAAACCTGCCTAAATACCTCAAAAACATATGATGTCTTTCAGGCAAAAGCTTTTGCATAAGGCTCATCTTTTCCCCAGCCACAGAGTACACATACTTATTGTAGGCTCAACATGCCACTTACTCACTCCCTGGCTCCTGTGACTTGACTGATACTTGTAGCTTCTTGATTTCCTCAGGCTGGGTTGGGTGGTTCTTCTGTGTGATCTTTCTTACTTATTTATTGATTGAAACATGGGAAAGACATTTATTACCAAGCTATAAATTAGAGGTGGTGGGCCTGAGTGGGGTGGGAGGAGCCAAGTGGTCATGTCTGGGGCCTCTGCTCTGTCTCTCTGTCTTCCTGGGCCTCGACTTGGAGTTCCTCCTCAAGGGGCCCCTTTGCTGGGACCACCTTTGACTGCAGGTAAAAGGAGCCTCCCACAGATTTATCGCTCACCTTGAATAGGTGTTTGTAATTCTGCAGACGAGGGGAGGTGGTGAGAGGTGTGCAGTCTCTGAGTTAGAGGCAGGGGAAGCCTATGGATCTCCTTGGGGTTCAGCTTCAAGGCATTGAGGATCTGCTGTGCCTCCTGGAGGCTGAGGCCAGAGAGGTTAGAAGCAGCTGCAGACTGGTGTCCTGCAAGTCCCTGGTCGTCAGCTGCAGCCAGGCTGGCTGTAAAGGCCCTGTCTACCACCTGTACCCACATCACAATGATCTGGGCCAGGTACTTGGCCATGGCTGCCGCTCTACCTCAGGAACACCCGCTCCGGCTTCCAGGGCCCAGGCCCCAGGGCCGCAGGTGGGTCAAAGCTGTGATCACTTTTATAAGAGCATGAATGACACTTAATTGTTGTTTATCTGCCCGCCCCTCCCCCCCTCCACTGTAGTATCAAGAGGCCAGGAACTGGGTCTTTTTTGTCCTCAGAATCCTCAGCAGCTAGTGCAATGCCTGGTAGAGGGTAACGGATCTAAATTCAACCAAGGCCCTCTCTCCTTATTCCCTTTTCATGAGCCCTGCAGAGCAGTCAGATTCAGTCTTGAGCACAGTGGAGTTATTGCTGCCTTCCTGAGTCTACATTTACTTCACCCTTCACCTTACCTGAAATGCAGTTGATGTTTCTGTCTCCATTTGTGTCATTCCCACCTGTTCTTTAAGGCACACTTCAATAAAAAAATCACAATGATTTACCAAGCTCACCACATATGCCAGGCCTGCATTATCTGAGTTCATCTGCAGCATGACCCCTGTAAGGAAGGTATTGTTCCAACTGAACAGGTGAAGAAAATTATGCAAATAGCCCTGAGTGACAGGTGAGGCATGCACAAAACACTGACATTATAGGCAGCTGAGCCCTGTCCCTCTCTGTTTGATTCTCCTGTCTTCTCTGTTAGCTCTTCTATCTCCTTCCAAAAGTCATGTTGGAGAGCCTTTGTTCTGCTCCACAACTTTTACCATAAACTGTAAATTGTTTAGGGTAACACAGGAGGTTAGTGGCGGGAGCCAGAACTAAAATCCAAGACTCTGGATTTGAATCCTCTTTTCACTCACCAGTAACACACTCAGCACTTTTTTGCTCAGTATAAATTGCAGTAATCCCCCAAGCCCAGGGTGAGTGGAGTCAGGACAGGTGGGGCAGCCTAAACAGTAAGCTTAGCTGCAGAAGCTGACCATACATGGTTGGGGATTTTCATCCGAGGATTTTCGGGGGGAAGGCATTGGATTGTTTTAAGCTCAGGAGTGAGGAATAGATCTGAATTTTTAAAAACTCAGGGGCGAATCAATTGGGAGGCTGGAGTGAATGCAGAGCAACAATTTAAGAGGCGTTTGTGCTCCATCAGGTGAGGGATGGTGGCAGCTCTGATCATGTCTCTGAAACACTTGGAGAAGTGAATGGACTGGAGAGATATTTAGGAAGTAAAATTGTCTGGATTTGGCCGTACAATGCCTACAGAGAATGAATCTTGGCCATAGTGTGGCCTTAAGATACTTAAGTCTTTATTTCCTCGTGGATAAAATGAGGATAATCCCTACCTTAAGGGATTCTTAGTAAAAATATGAAGCGTGCCGGACACATTATTCACAAGCGTTAGTTCTTACAACTATTACAAATAAGTTTTTTTTTTTAAATTTAAAGGAGCTCTTTAAATACGGAATAGGTTGGATCTAAGGTAACCTGTCAACGTTGGAAGATTTATTCTTAAGTTCCCATTAGTCAAGTACTCCACAAGCTCCCCTCTTACTCAGGGTCGGGACACCAGGCAGAGAACTGTGATAAATGCATCACAGTGCACAAAGATGTGGCGGGCACTCCAAACTTTGGAGGAGTTCAACCTACGGTCAAATCCTGACAAGGTGACTTTCTGCGCTGGCTGACCTCTCCTCCTCCAGATCGGTGTTTCTAGAAGACACACCGGGTAAAAAGCGGCGAGTCAGAGGCAAGAGGTGAGCGAAGCCGGATGGGGGCGGGGTGGGAAGGCTGGACGTTCTCGGGCCGGCGCTTCGGTGGTAAGGCTGCCTCAACCGCGGTCCCCGCCCCCGCCTTTCCGGGGCTGCCGTTCGGCACGTCACGGGGGGCGGAGCAGGCCGTGGGGTGGGAGGCGGGTGCGTCGCGGAGCGCAGGCCGCGGCGGCCGCGGAGTACCCAGAAGCCGCATAGAGCGCGGCCCTGCGCCCCAATCCCAGTCGCCCACCCGGCGGTCCTTCGTCCGCCCGGGGCGCACGCACGCCGGGGCCCTGCGGGGCTGGCCGCTTAGCGAGCAGGCCGTCCGACCCGGACTCGCGCAGCGACCCGGAGCCCCCGGGCCGAAGCGCACACGGAAGTGGTGAGTGTCACCGAGGGGATGGGAAGAAGCCGTCGGCGGCTGCCGACTGGGCGAGGGGCGCGCACCCTGGCGCTGTCGGGAGTCGCAGCCGCTGCCGGCGGGCTTGGCGCGTCGAGGACTCCGGGCCTCCCCGCGAGCGCGGCGCTGGAAGGGAGGGCGCGGGCCGGGTGGGGGCGTGCGGGTGCGCGCGGGGGATTTCCAGCCGAGCGGAGCGTGCGGGGCGGGGGCCCGAGGCCGGGAGGGGAAAGGTTAAGGCTCGTTGCCCCCTCCCCCCAAAGGCACACCGAGTTTTCATAAACAAGCCTGGAACGCTCTGACATCCTGTTTATACCACCCCGAGACACAGGCGCGGGCTTGAGGTCTGACGTCTCTCGTCGTTACACGGAGAATGTGACCGCCAGCTCTCGGGCAGAATTGCCGCGGGGCGGCGGGAGGGGGTGTTTTCTGGCCTCTGGACGGAGCCTGAGGGTCTTGGCGGGTTTCCCCCTTTGCCCGGTCAGCGAAGGAAAGAAAGTTTCTGGCTCTGGGGTCATGTTTGTGGCGAGTAGGAGGTGTCCGTGGACTCAGGAAACGCCCCCTCCCCTTTTAGGTTCTGTTGGGACCCAGGCCGCCTGCGTGTAGGGCGAAAGACGCACCCGCAGCTAGAGGCCAGGGAAGAGGAACAGAGAGGGGGGAGAGCGAGCCCCCTGGGGGATGAGAATCCTGCTGGGAAAGGGCTGATTGACCGAAACCTGGGCTGGTCTCTGGCCTCCCTCTAACTCCGCAGATCCCAGCCGCGCGATCGTCAAGCCTCAGAAACGTCGCAGGAGTAGTGAACTCCCCTCACAAGTCACTCTCCAAGGTTCCAGGGCTGTGGGTTCCTTGGGTGTGTGTTTTTACCAAGGAATCTCTCTGGGAAGACCAGATACAAGGTGTGATTATGGGCACAGGTGTTTGTGCACATTTTTTTTTTTTTTATTGTATGTATATTCTCTGTGAATTTCAGTGTGTTCCTGGGGGAGAGGACCCGGTCCTCCCTGTCGCTTCTCTTAAATACGTGTCTGTGAGTTGTCTTTTGCCCCTGGTTGGATACATGTTGCTAACGTTTTCTTTTTAGAGTCGGGGTATTTATTTCTCTTAGGGGCAGGCATTTACACCTGTATAAAATCGTCATTGTTGCTTTTGGGGAAGGAAAGCATCAACAACCTTGGAGACTTAAAATGATAAGTACAGTGCAGAAACCATTAGATGGGACCATGGAGTCTGATTGTTGGCTAATTTTTAAGAAAAGGATTCGAGTTACGGGTATACACACAGTGGGAAAAACATTCAAAAACGAGCGTTTTATATTGGTGAAACCTTTGTTCTTTGATTCCAAAACCCCATTTTGTGTTGGTTCTCGCTCTTTCCTCTGGTGACTCTGATGCTTTCCAAGACCTCACTTGTTTTACACTGAAGGATCAATGTGTTCTTTTGTACTTTGTGGTGAAGGTTATTGGAGACTAGACACTTTGGGTACAATATACTTTGTAATATTGAGAAAATGTCTCCTATGTATAGATCTGGATCACATTTAAAGACGTAAATACATTATACCTCAGTATTTGTGATTATGAATAGGAATACTGTAACCTCTTCTTAATTCTGTATATCAGATTAAGTAATTTCATTGTCTCTTAGTTTCAATAAATAGCTGCAAAATATATTTTTTAATACTAGGATTGCAGTGTGAAACTCTACATTGAACAGAGTCAGTTTAAATAGTTTCTGCAGTCCACAATATACTACTTATTATTATTGGGGAATGAAGATAGAGGGTGAATACATTATATATATCTATATCTAGATAGATAGATACAGATAGATAGATATCGATATAGATAAAATTTAGACATTTCCCAAACTATAACTACATTTCAATTTATAGTCCTAATTTGGGTAGTATTATCAGTTTACCTGATGCTGTACTTGTCATTATCTCTCTGATCATTTAGAGTCTACTTTTACAGATTTAAGGTGTTAAGGGGAATTGGGTTGCCAAATCTTTTCGATTCAGGCATGTGCCAAAAAGCTGGTGAAAATGAGTTGAGGGTGGAGTGCTCTCGCAGGGAAAGAGGCTCAGATTAAGTGACATGAAGAAACTTAAACTGTGTGTCTGCGTAGGATTGTGAGGTTGGCCAGTTTAGATTCTGTGTTCACAGACACTAGTGTTCATACTATAAATTCTAGTGATGTTCTAAAGTTATCACTCAGTTTCTCCTGAAGAGCTTAAATTACACGTTTGGATAGAAACCCAGCTGAAGGAAGTATTGAGCATATGTGTAGGTGTATACTCGCTTTTTATACAGGGAACAGAAAAGTATAGTTGTGTTAATAAGATTTATTAGCAACGACCAAGACCTGTTTTATAATTCCTCTGATAAGTGTTTTTTTCCCTTAAACACACACATTCATTTTATATATCTTTATTATGTATATCCTTATTATGTTATAATGAGGTAATATGCTTTTAGATTCATTGTCCAAGATGTGAATATTTGTACAAGGAGATTTTCTTGTTCCTTTCCACACTTAAAAAATTATTTTAAGTGGATGGGGAATTGGTTAATTAACCAATCTTGCTAATAAGCAGGCAGCAGCTGATGCTGTTTGATTTATTGTGGCTCAGCCGTGTGTGGAGCCTTGTCAGAGAGATGCCAGAAGGAACATTTCAGATAGTTTTAGACCAGTGTTTCGTAACTGGGTATAATTTTTGCATCCAAAGAGATATTTGTAGTTTCTAGAGACATTTTTTGTTGTTGTTGTTCTATCTTGGTGGGGGTGCGGGGGAGGCGGTGTTAATTGTATAAAGTGGGTAGAGAAGATGTGCTGAACATCCATAATGTGTGGGCAGCCCCCACGAGAAAGCAGTATCTGGCTCAAAATGTCAGTAGTGCTGTGGCAGAGAAGTCCTGTTTTGGAATGCTGGGTGGGGAACAAGAAGACCCCGGCTTCTGGCATGGCAAATTGTTTCACTTCAGGCTATTTTACTTCTCTGTAAAACGGAACTAAAAATATCCACTATGGCCATCTCATAAAGTTGTTGGGGAAGATCAGGTAAATAATGTGTGGAAACTGTGAGTGCAACACAAATTGTAATTACTAGGAAGACATGATTTAAAAAAAAATTATAAATGAGTTGTTAGATCTACTGGTGGTTGAGGAAGTTAGAGGTTAAGGCAGCATTGTTGAGTGAGAGGGTCAGATGGTTTGTATTGTTGGGTTCTTTGTTAATCTTTTTGGGCAAAGGATTTTTTTTAATGTAGTTTTCTTATTAGAACATAAATCTTTTAAAAGAAAGCTCTATGCTTTCTTTAAACTCAAGATTATTTTCTCATAGTGAAGGAGAACTCACTGTAGAAAAATTAGAAAATATAGGAAGTAGAAAGTGGACGAGAAAAGGCATCACGATCAACCCCTTTCCCATTTGAGCACAAATTCTTACCAGTGTCTCTGAGTCAGGAAGATGAGAAGAAAGTTAATGATAGAAAAAGGGTGGCAGTGGGGGACCTAGGAAGGTCACCAGCAGCTGTTTGTTTCTGTGTCCTTCATTGTCTTGTTTTCAGTGATTGCCCTGTACAGGTAAATTCAGTTACAAGAGACATTAGAGGAATTGGCTCGTTGTTTTTATCCTCTGCCAGCTGACCTCCAGACCCTGCTCTCGCTCTGCGTGTTGTTTCCTCTCTGCTGCTTGTTCTCCCCGGCACTCAGCTAGGTGTGCCGCTATTGCTTCCTGTCTTGAAAACCCTATGGTGATGTGGGGTTTTAAACAGCTGCCATGTTGAAATAACTGGGTTTCAGGGGCAGGAAACTACTGCTTATGAGTATTCTTCCCTGTGAAGTGCACCAGCTTTTTTTAGGCAACAAGAAAGCATAAAATATTAAGTTAATTTCCGTGATATATTTACCTCTAGGGTTTTATGATCTGTGATTCTTAACAGCTGTCAGTGGGCACACATTTGTCCTTGGTGCTCTGTAAATAAATTGCTGGGTCCCAAGGCTAGACCTGCTTTAGAAGCAAAATGAAAATTTCTTTGAGTCTACTCCAGCCAGAAGACAGAGCTGGTCTCTGTTGGGATATTTTTAATCTGTAGTAACTGAATTTACTTAGCAGTAATATTCACACAGCACTTTGTTCATTTATTCATTCAGTAAATATGTGCTGAGCTTCTGCTGCGAGTCTCAGGGGGTGAACAGAGAGAACAAAGGCAAAATCTTTGCCCTCAGAGTTTACAGTCTAGTGGAAGACCTTTGGGCCTCTTCATTCAGAGTTTCTCAGTTGCAGATTATATACATTCAAGAGTAAATTTTACTTTATAGAACATTTTCTAGAAACCTTCATGGCACTCCTTAAGCCTGAGGAAGCTGAGGACTAAGAAGTAGCACGCCCTACTTTTTTTTTTACAGATTAACTCATTCTTCATATGTATAAACATCTCTTGGATACTTACTGAGTTCCTGGCAGATGGGTCAGACAGTTTACATGGACATAAGCCTGCTGTATGTAGCCGTACTGTGTGGGTGGAATTAGGGGCACCAGGATCCCTGAAGAGAGCCAGTCCCCATTTGGAGCAGGTGGTGGGTAGAGTAAGAAGCTACTGTCAGGACTGCAGCAGGACAAGCTCAAGGAATGGGTTTTCTTTAGAATGAAAGCCGGTGAGGAAGGGCTCCTTGTTCCACAAGAGGTGTTTCAGCTCTTCAGGGAAAGAGCTATTTGAGAGTGGTCTGGGAGAGGCTGCCTCTGAGAAAGCTAAAGAGAGGAGCCGAGGCTTGCAAAGAAGGCAATAGTAACGAGCCCAGCTGGGGGAGACTAAGGCAGGCCAACAACTTATACCTCTAGGTAGAAGAGAGACTGGTTTATTGTATTTTTATCTGTTTTTTCCTACTCTGTATTTTTGGAGACTTGAGCCAAACTGCTTGATTCGATCCCAGCTGTGAGGATGTAGGCAGGTTACACTTGTTTTCTTAGGATGAAGATGAAGATGGTACCTACTTCTAAGATTGTTTTGAGGATTGAATGACTATACCTAAAGATTTTCAAATGATGCTAGGCACATAGTATGAGCTAAAAGTTTGCTAGCTTTTTTCTTCTTCTTCATATTGGTAAATATCATGTGTGTCAAAAAGAGCAAAACAAAATGAGGGGTGGGGCACATGCCTGGGTTGTGGGCCAGGTCCCCTGTTGGGGGCTTGCGGGAGGTGGCTGGTCCATGTTTCTCTCCCTTTCTCCCTTCCCTTCTCTCTAAAAATGAACAAATAAAAGTCTTTATAAAAAAAGACAACTCAATTGTATTAAGAATGCTTTTTTAAAGATTGTAGAGAAGTGCAACCCACTAAATGCAAAACAGAGTAGTTGATACATTCTCTGCTATCTGGACTTCTGTTAGAAACGGATAGCCCTGGCTGGTGTGGCTCAGTGGATTGAGTGCTGGCCTGAGAACCAAAGGGTCATTGGTTCGATTCCCAATCACGGCACATGCCTGGGTTGCAGGCCAGGTCCCCAGTAGGGGATGCATGAGGCAACCACACATGGATGTTTCTTTCCCTCTCTTTCTCCCTCTCTTCCCCTCTCTCTAAAAATAAATAAATAAAATCTTAAAAAAAAAATGGATAAATAAAAATGCTTAGACACTTAATGAAGGCAGTTTCTCAAGTTTGGAAGAGTTGTTAATGTAGACAGCACCAAAAGTCATAGATAAAGTGGGTTTCACGCTATTTTTAGGGAAAGATGAGAAACAAAGATGCCTTTGACTCAACTTCAGATGCCACCCAAAGTCTGTAATTTGGTAGGAATGTGTTAGGCTTTACTGTGTTGCTGTCACTGATTGTTAGCAAGTGGTGGGCTGTTGTCAGGGAGACGCAGACACGCCAGCTTGTAAAGTGGTGTCTTCAAAGTTGTGTGGAAATTAAAAATCTTATAAATCTGATAATGTGCCAGGGAGGCACATTTGCTGCTAAAGGAATTATGAGAGTGTAAAGGAATTCTTAAGTATATATTCATTTTCCCCTAAATGTTGATTTATCAGTTTCTATTTCCACATATGTATTGTGCTTTCCTAAAGCATGATGTGCCCAAAGTATAAAATTGTACAAAAAGTAGGGTCTTGTGTTGGCCAGGTGACTCGGCTGGTTTGAGTGTTGTCTCTACAACAAAATGTTGTGAGTTTGATCCCCAGTCAGGGCGTATACCCTGCCAGGCCCCTATGGGAGCCAACCAGTCCATGTCTGTCTCTCCGCCCTCCCTGACTTCACTCTCTCCCTCCTCTCTCACCCTCCCTCTCCAAAATCAATAAACATATCCTCCGGTGGTAAACAGGCTGATCTGTAGGTATTTTAAAGAAACTTAGGTTTATTATTTTTAGTTACATTAGGCAACTCAGACCAGTTCGCATGTATAAAGTAGTAATAGATAGGAACAATTTGTAGTTAATGCAGCTCTTGTTTTTAATGGTGCTTCAAAGGGCTTAAGGGTATTAGAACTGACAAGAGTTTACTCCGTCAAGTACAATTATATCTGCAAACTTATTTGCACAGGTAATTTGCTTAGACTATATAGCAAGGCTGTAATTTATAGCAATTTTTTCAATTAGTAGAATTTAAAATAACTTTTATGTTACAGTAAGAGAAAAGACAAAAGAAAAAAATCTCAGAAGAAGACAGTCTGCCAAATGTATATTTTTGCAGTGAAAAATCTTGTTACTAGACACAAAGGCAAGCAGACAGATGTGATTCATATTATAAAGAGGTGCCCTGGGTTTTTTGCCAAGTATACCTGCAAACCCATTTTAGGGCTGACTTACAAAACACAGACTTAAAGTAAGATGCATAATGCCTATATTTAAAATCTGACGAATTTTGTTCATTTAAAGCCATTTTGTAAAACTTAAGGCAGGTCTGCTAATCACTGTGTATCAGCTGTCTAATTGGGAACATCATTTGATGTATGGTGGTATCTCCAAAGCACCCCATCTTTTTAGTCTTTGAGAATGGCCGCTCACGCAGATGGATTAGAAGTAGGAGGAGGCAGTCAGAACGAGCCTGGCTGGCCTGAACACAAATTGTAAGCCCACTTGATGTAGTTTTAGGAATTAGGCCGCTTGTGATACACAAACTGGTAGAAAAATGTTCTCAGGTTTTTATGTTTATTCCTACCCTCAGGAAGCTTCTTTGCCTGTGGAAAACACAATAATTCAACAGTTACACATCTATTTGTTACTGTACAGTTACACTATGTACCAGGAGAAATGTCTTAGTTTGCTATAAAGCAGAGGTGGGGAGTTGTAAGAAGAGGGGGTCTCTGTGGTACATACAAGAAGCAACTAATGAATGCATCATTAAGTGGAACAACAAATTGATGTTTCTCTCTCTTCCTCTCCCCTCCCTCCCTTCCTCCCTTTCTTCCTTTCCTTCCTTCCTTCCCTCCTTCCTTCCTCCCTTCCTTCCTTCCTTCCCTTGCCCCCTTTCTCACTAAAATAAAAAAAAAAACACAAAAAAACAAACCCTCCAAAAACCGTAAACCAGTGGTGAGAAAACTCTTTCTGTAAAGGGAAAAACTAAATATTTTCAGCTTCAAGGGTCATGCTGCCCTGTTCCCTTTGTGCAGCTCTGCCTTTGTGGAACGAAAGCAAACATAGTATGTAAACCAGTGAGTGTGGCTGTGTTCCAGTAAAACTTTGTATGGACACTGAAGTCTTAATTTCCAGTTGTCACAAAGCATTATTTTTTCACAACTGTTTAAAAAGGTAAAAATTTGTAGAACTTCTTGGCTGTGTAAAACAGATGGCAGGCCTGATTTGGCGCTTGGCCAAAGTTTGCTGACTGGTGCCCTAGACTGACTCCATCCCTCCCTCTCCTTGTTCCCCACCCCACACCCAGCAGCTGGCCCAGCCGTCCCAGTTTTCCCTCCCATCACATCACACCTTTGCCTTCTCAGCTGGGCGATGGCGGTGACCTACACTCCAGTCTCCCTGCTTCCAGCCTTTTCTCTTGAGCCGGCCATCCACACAGACATTGGACAGTCTGTAGCCTGACTCAGGTCATAGAATTTCCTGACCACCAGACTTTGGAAGCCCTTACTGCCTAGAAAACAGTCCATGCTCCACCTTAGGTGGTATTCAAGGTTGCTTGTGATAAGATGTCAGCTTTTCAGCTTATTCTTCCTCTTCTCTCCTCCTACACTGTGCCAGAATAGGTTGTGTATTTACTGTTTTGCGTTTGACCCTCAAACATTTCTCATATTTTTCTATATTCTCCTTTATTTTTAAATTCATTTACTTTTGCTCCATGCTCTCCACCTGTCAAAATTCGGTAACTTTCAAGGCCCGTTTAAATGTCCCTGACTCCTCCCTCCACCCCCAGAAGAGGTTTGCAAACATGTAGTTCTTAGGTGGTGTGCGGCCCCCTTTCCGGGGCTGTTGTGTCTGCCCTTTCATCAGTGCTTCTGTAGTCTTACCTCCACTCTGCAGTCCCAGGGCCTCTTCGCATTCATTGTAACATTCCCTCCCTTTCCATTCGCAGTGGGCACTGGGTGTTTGTTGAAGAAATGCTAGATCCCATGTAGCTATGTGCAATTTGTAGAAGTTCGAAGTAGGAACATTTTACTGAAGGAAGTTCGGTCAAGTTAAATCCTGGATTCTTATATAAGGTAGTACAGTTTTGTGAAAGATCACCAAGTATTTTGGAAGACTCTGGTGGTATTCTTGGTCCTATCAATGGCTTAGATAAATAAGTTCAGGCAAACTTATTGCTGCTTTTCTTCAGGAATTTATATTTCATTTTATAAAAAAGAAAATAAAAGAGTGGTCTGTAATTCATAATGTTTCCTTGCAGGAAAGCTCAGGGACAACTTATTGACTTATTTTAGGTTGCTACCTGTTTTTCTTACAATAATCTCCGTGCCTCAGTCTCCCACCAGATCACTTTTCATAATGAGTGGTTCTCTTTGTACGTCTTCTCTATTTACATAGGTAACTTCAACTTTTGGGGGTGACAGAAGTGTGAATAAATGAATGCTAGCTCCTTGGTTTACCCAACTTAAGGATGACAACAAGATGGCAGGTAAAAGATAAACATCTTGGCAGGAACAAGGAAAAGGCTGTGGGGCAGTATGAGAATTGTGATGTGGGTCTGGTGGGAAATGGGAACACTGTGTTGTAAATGTCTTGCAATCTTTTGGTTAACATGAACTTGGGGTGGCGCCTGTCTCCCAGGGTTGTGTGGTGTGTAGCACAACTTCCCAAATGGAAAGGAGAGGGAGAGAGGATGAGACTCAAAATCAGTAAGCTTTGACTGTCAGCTATTTATTACACATGCTTTGCATTTCATACTTAATTTAATCTTTTTTTAAAAAGATTTTATTTTTATTTAGTTTTAGAAAGAGGGGAAGTGAGGGAGAAAGAGAGGGAGAGAAACACCAATGTGTGGTTGCTTCTTGAGCGTCCCATACTGGGGACCTGGCCCACAGCCCAGGCATGTGCCCTGACTGGGAATCAAACCAGCGACCCTTTGGTTCACAGGCCGGCACTCAATCCACTGAGCCACATCACCCAGGGCTTAATTTAATCTTTTAATAGCCAGAGAGATGCATCTTAATGGAATCCTTTTCTAGATGAGCAAACAAAACTAATAAATGGCAGAGATGGAATTCAGATTTCAAGGTCTCTGGCATTAAAACAAAAACCAAAACCCCTTTTACTCTTTTATCTCCTAGCTTTACTGAGGTGCAATTGGAAAACCCTTCTATTCTTAAAAAAATCTAACTACTGTCTTGTCACTTGTTTTTTCTTCTTTTTGCTGATATTGGCATTTAAAGTGAGAAACTCTGGCATTTGTTCCTATCCTGTTTTCCAAGCTAATGCTTCTAAAGCAGTTTCAGGCTCTTGGAGAGCCTGTATTGTATTTGGTATTGTTAGCAGCTAGGTAATAAAGAGGGTCTGAAAGGATTTTGGGAGGGAGGCAGCTTTGATGGGGTGGGGGGTGAAATGGGCAGTTGAGTTCATTTAGCTTTCCTAAAGAGAGTTTAGTGTTTTTGTGTGAAATATCTTTGACATAGTAAATCAAACTTGATTTACTGTTACTTTATGCTACAGATTATTACATAACATGTCCCATGTTTACCTGTTTGGGTATGAGTATACCAGATGTGTTACGGAAGGCAAACTGCTTGGACTTGGAACCAGGAAGAGCTGAGTCTGAGGCTATCCTTCGTCACTTACCAGCTCTGTGACTTTGGGCTCGTAATTGATCCTCAGTTTTTCTCAACTATAAAATGAATTTTTAGTATCTATCACAAAGTTGCTTTGTGAAGGTAGAACACACAGAATAGAATAGCTTCAGACAGTGCCTAGGACTCGACAGCATTGAATAAATATTGGTTCCCCACACCTACCCCCCAACTGTTGAATAATGCCAGAGATTCTGTAAATAATTATGTAACGTTTACATGCTTACGAGTGGGAACTTTACAGATACTTGTTACTCAAGTAGTGAACTTCCGATGAAGGAAGAACCCTCATACAAATGGCTGGGTTCCCACTACTCCAAAAGCCTCAGTGTAAAGCAGTGGCTCAGACTCCCAAACCTGGAACCGGAGTCTGCGGTTTGCCCTGCTTTCGTTTCCTAGCTGAGTGATCCTGGGCAGGTTGTCCAACATCTTTGTGTCTTGGTTTCCTCGTTTGTAAAATGAGGATGATAAAAAGTAGCACCTGCCTCACAGGGTTGTAAGGGTTACATAAGTGTGTTTGTGTGTACCAACACCCTTTAAGGATTTATCAGTCTTGTTACATCTTATCCCTCCGGTCTTCCTTTCCTTGTGTAGGCAGCCCTTATGTCACCTGGAAATTCCCTGGAATCCCCCTCATATCTTCTCTCATCAGGAGAATTCTCTGTACATCCTATACCTGTCTTTTCCCTCTCCATTTCCTTCCTAGTTACTTCATTTTAATTCAGAATATCTTTTTTCTCATGTCTAATAATGCATTCTCATTAATTACCTTCCTTGTACATTTTTGCCCAGCCACTTTAAAAAATCTGTTTTTTTTTTTTTTTAAATGTGGAAGCTGAACATTTTCTAATAATGACTGATAAACCCAACTGTGTGTTAAGGATGCATTTATACCAAGGAAGGTGAAAGCCATATAGTGTCAAGCAATGAAGAAAATAAAATGCTTTATTGTTTATTGAATGCTAGCTCGTGCCAGACATTCAGATCAGTAAAAAGAGACTAAGAATGGTTGAATAACATGTTTAAAGGCACCCAGCTTTTAAGCAAGGGAACCCGGATTTGATTGAAACCAGGCCTACCTGGTCCTTAGTCTCAAAATCCCTGAGATTAGTTGCCTAAAAGCTTTCAGGCACCCCCTCACCACTCCATCTGCACCCCTTAATAACCTGCATTCTGCTTCCCCTCAAGCCCCAGCTTTCGAGATGACAAGATCACTCACCCGTGAGGTTCTCTGTGGCTGCAAGTAATGTTTTCTGCTCTTTCAGCAGGGCAGATGTATAGTGTTTCAGGGACTCTATGTGCTAAATTGATCTTCTGTGTGTTGGTCTGGAAACCTAACCATACTTATAGTAATATGTGTTGGGGGAAAATGTACTTCACATTTCAACAACCAACTGGAAATGAAGTTTTAAAAAAGCAAAACTGTTTATAAACTAGACTACCAGTGAATTTGTTTTAGTGTGTTACCTGCATTGATTTACTTTAAAGGCGTGTGTCGTTCCTGAGTCAGGCACGCTCTGGAATGGATACACGCTATTACACTTACTGGCTTAGCCGCCTGTCCTCATCTGTGGCTGGCCTTTGTGTCTCGAACCACTACCGTTGTGTTTGGCACATTGTAGGAACCTTATGAAGATATGTATTTAGTACTCTTTAAAAAATCAATGGTTCTTTATACTTTTCTGTTGGCTTGATGTATTTCAATAAAAAAATCAATGGAGTAAGGGTCAGGCAACATTGAAAGAGGAATGTTGCCATGCAACACTGCTTATGCTAGGCCGAATTGAGACATTTAAAGGTATTTGGGAGCCAGACACTTATGATAATATTGCTCTGATTATTGGGAGGCAAGGAAAGCAGTCAAACGAGTTCCGTCTTGGCTCAGAGTCTTGTTTGCTTTTCTCAGGTTAGAACTGATAGTTGCATTGGTCTCAACAGGTCACGGAGACAGGTTTGCCGTGAACCTCAGCATAATTGGTCTCAAGTTTCTAGACATTGTCTAGTAAGTGTCGTGTAAGGATTTGTAGCACACAGTGATCATAAAATCTTATAATAACCTTAACAGTTGAAAGAAATCAAAGTTGCTCAGGGACACTTCCTTTTCCAATTTTGCAACAGCGAAAACTAAGAGCAGTTACATGGCTTGCCCAAGACTTCTGTGGGTCACCACTTTAATGTTGTTTTTTAATACAGCATCATGCTGGATTTGTGATTGAGTAAACAAATGATACAGAAGGTGGCATGTAGAATTTAGCAAACTAAATACCCATTTGTTCCAATGGCTCTGAGATGAGTAAGATGTATTTGTGGGTGGGAGGTTTTAGAGATTGTCTGAGTGAAATAAGGATTATGCCGGGTTCAGCCATTACCTTGGGCATTATGAAGGGTTGTGTCTCGTGGGAGAAGAGAGATTAAGCTGCTCTCATGGGTCCTTGCCACACTGGAAGTGCCAGAGGTTAGGGACCAAGTCCCTCTTGCTTTTAGTCCTAGTTCAGCCCTGTGCCTTCTGTTGAGCAGGTGGTCAGTAAAATATTATTGAATACATGAATGTCGATTATAAGAAGCTCTGGCTGTTAAAACACACACTCTGCTTTAATGGAAACATGATAAATCTGCCCAGTTGATTTTTTAGAACAGTAAGTTCTGTAGGTTCCTTGGCAGATACACAGCCCTGGGGACTGTGGGATGCTTGAACAGTTTCTAATGGTTAGCCTTTCCCGGGAGCATCATAGACATTCTGGGCTCCCAGAGTCCAAGATTTGCTCTGGGGGGTGTGAGGTGGAAGGCGCCATAAATTGCTGGAAGATAATCCTGGGGAAGAGACAAGCTTTATCTTTTTGTGTTTACCAGAGGTGTTGCAGTGAAGTTCAAGTAAAAAAGGTCTTCTTTTTCCCCTCTTATGATTAAAATACAGGTTGCTAATCTTTCACGAAAAATGGGGAGCTCAGAAGCAATTCCAGAAGACCTTTTTTCTGATTAGTGGTTATAAAGATTTCACAGGATAATATTCCCCAGTTATTTTATTAGTCAGGTCCGCTTCAGTGAAATCAACAAGGCTAGTTTATCTTTGCAAAGACTTGTGACAACAGGCTCAGATCTGCACTCCTGGGGAGTGCAGTTCACACTTAAGATTTTGCTTCAGGCCTCTCTGTGCAGCTTTATGGTGTGAGTGTTTCAGGTTTCTAGATATGAAACTGGGCTGACATTAATTCCTAGCATGACAGCTTTTTAAATGCCCTCTTAGCATGAGTCAGAGAAGTCTGCAGAGCCAGCACTGTGCTCTGCACACTAACTACTTCTCCCATCCGTTTGCTCCTTCTTTGGAGCCTCCTGGTTCATGCAAGAGTCATCGTACCTAGGCAGTCAGACATTTTTCAGTTAGATTTGCATTTAATAAAGTTAGGCCTTGTAAGTAATTAGTGAAAACCAGACCAAGGGAACCTGTAGTTAATTAAGCACTGAGTTGAAGAACTCAGAAAGGGTGAAGTTCTTCCTTCAGATAAGGCCTGGATAAAAGATCTTATCTGTGTATTCTCCTGTTTTTTGACTTCAGTGTTAGAATGCTCCATTCAGAGCTTCCATTTCGGGGGATCAGGGGTTTCAAGACAGATAAAGACAAAAGGTGCCTACCATAGCATCTTGAATGGGCAGTTAAATTTTTTTTTAAATTGTTACAAAATAACAAAATTTACCATCTTCATGATTTTTAAGTTACAGTACAGTAGTGTTAATATATTTATATTATTGTGCAACCTGTCTCCAAAAAGCTTTTCATTTTGCAAAAATAAGATTTTGTATCCTCTAAACAACCCCCTGGCACCCTGTATTCTCTCCTTCTCCCAGCCCCTGGCAACCACGTTCTGGTTTCCTTTTCTCAATATATTGGTAATTGTATTGAAAATTTAAATATTGTGTTAGAGAATACAGGTTATTAGGTCTATACACTTACACCTCCATTTATGAATTTTAAAATATCCTCGACACACACGAAAGAAGAGTGGAGGGCACTGTGTGTGATGAGCTTATGGAAGAGGCTTCCAGGCGGGCGAAATAGAGGACTCTGTGGTGTGTGTTCTCGGAAGCCGCCCCCTTTGGGCAGAGGTTTCCGTTTACGCTTCTCTTCCCCATTCTTTTTTTCTTAAGTAATTTTTTATTTTTCAGTTATAGCAGGCATGCAATATTATATTAGTTTCAGATGTATAACCCAGTGATTAGACATTTGTATAACTTAAAAAGTGGTCACTCTGATAGAGCTAGTACCCATCTGACACCATACATAGTTATTAGGGTATTATTGGCTAAGTTCTCTATGGTGTACTTGACATCGAAATGACTGCTGTGTAACTACCATATTCTGTAACTACCAATTTGACTTCTTAACCCTCTCACCTTTTTTCACCTATCCCTCTTCCCCTGGCAACTGTCAGAATGTCCTCTGTATCTGAGTCTTTCTGTTCTGCTTGTTTACTTTGTTTTTTAGATTCCACATATAAGGGAAATCATATGACATTTGTCCTCCTCTGTCTGACTTACTTCATTCAGCACCATACTGTCTTCAGGGATCCCCAACCTTCAGGCAGTGGACCGGTACCAGTTTGGGCCTGTTAGGAGCTGGGCCGCACAGCAGGAGGTAAACTTGAATGTTGTGCACTTGAATCATCCCGAAACCATCCCCCTCTCCCCCCTTCATAGAAAAATTGTCTTCCAATGAAACTGGTCCCTGGTGCCAAAAAGGTTGGGGACTGCTGCTCTAGGTCCATCCATGTTGTTGCAGATAGTGAGATTTAATTCTTTTTTATGGTTGAGTCATACTCTAGTCTATCACACACACACACACACACACACACACACAGGCACACACCACTTCATTATTCATTCATCTGTGGATGGACACTCAAGGTACTTTCATATTTTGGCTATTGTAAATAATGCTGCATAGAACATATGCATGCATATGCCTTTTTGATTTAGTGTTTTGGATTTCTTCGGGTAAATATCCAGAAGTGAAATTGTTGCGTCTTTCTTTGTCTCTTGTTAGAGCCTTTGTTTTAAAGTCTGTTTTGTCTGGTAGAAGTACTGCTATTCCAGTTTTTTTTCATTTCCATTTTAATGAAATGCCTTTCTTCATTTCTTTGCTTTCAGTCTGTGTATTTATTTTGATCTGAACTGAGTCTCTTGTAGGCAGCATATGTAAAGGTCTTGTTATCCAGCCACTGCATGTCTTTTGATTGGATCATTTAATCCCTTTGAAGTTAAAGTAATTGTTGACAGATATGTATTGCCATTTTATTCATATTTTTTATCTTTTTTCTTAAAGACAGTTTAACATTTCTTAACAATTCTGGCTTGGTGGTGAGGAACTCCTTTAACTTTTTCTTGTCTGGGAAGCTCTTTATCTGTCCTTCAATTCTAAATGATAGTTTTGCTGGTAGAGTAATTTTGGTTGTGGGTCCTTGCTTTTCATTACTTTGAATATTTTGTGCCAGTCCCTCTGGCCTGAAAAGTTTCTGTTCAGAATTCAACTAACAGTTTCGTGGGAGCTCCCTTGTAGGTAGGTAACTGCTTTTCTCCTGCTGCTCACCTTCTAGTTCCTGCCTATGAACCTGACTACTCATGTAAGTGGGGTCCTGCAGTATTTGTCCTTTTGTGTCCCACTTATTTCACTTAGCACAATGTCCTCAAGGTTCATCCCTGCTGTAGCAGGTGTCACCGTTCCCTTCTTTTTAAAAACTGAAAAATATTCCATTGAATATGTGCTTACCACATTTTGTTTATCCATTCATCTGTTGATGAACGGCTGCCGTTGCTTTTACCTTTTGGCTGTTGTGAACATTGTTGCTACGAACCTCAAAGTACAAACGTGTCTCCTCAAGACCCTGGTTTCAATTTTTTTGTGAATGGGCAGTTTTTTAGATGACCATCTCAAACAGGTCCAAAACTGAGTTCGTTTTTTTCCCCTTAAAAACGGCTCCTTATTGTAAACTCCCTCTCTTGCCACCTTCACTGGTTATCAGAGCCAGACCTAGGGCTTATTTTGACTCATTTTACAGGACTGTTAGTCACCAGGTTTTCAACTGATATATATCTCCGAAACATACTTTTAACCCATTGTTGCCCTGAGTACGTTTGTTCTCAAGGACTTCTGCGAATAAAGAATTTCATCATTTTACAGGTTTGGGAGTTACATGATGTTGCTTAGTTTATCCTTTTCTTGGAAAACCAAAATACGTGTTAACATGGTAAAGTCTCAAGAAGTCTTACAGTAAAGAAACCATTGAATGTTCTTTGAATATTGAATGACTCAGTCAACTGTTTTCCACATATATTTGACCACTTTTCCACTTAACGTTTACTAATATGAAATTGTGTAAAAACACAGCTTTTCTGTCTCCTTGCCTTTCCATCTCCACTCTTTTCCTTCTTTAGTTTCTTGCTTGGACCATAGCCCAAACCTCTGAAGTCAGGGATTTTAACTCTCTTTCTCTCCCCTCAATCATTTGGCAGTCATTTGAAGACTCTTTTGGAATAAGAGAATGTATACAATAAGATGCATAAGATTATGAATTATTCACTGGTTTGCTAGAGATGAGCTGTCCTCTGGTTCATTTTCAGTTGCTGTGGACTTGAACTGCTCTGTGGGGAGACACTTTCTGTGGGCACGTTATTTAACTTCTCTGTCTCAGTTTACTTATCTGTTACGAGAATTGAGTCCTTATATTTAAAACACTTAGAACAGTGACTGGTATATATGTGCCCAATCAAATGTTAGTTGGTATCTCTTTCCTCCCTCCATCCCTGATTTACAATCCCTGTGAAGTTCACTATTCAGAGATTTTATGTGCATTACCATAGTTAATCCTCAATGAAGGGAAATAAACCCCATCTGATAACATTACCCATAATTAATTATTTTAGTGCTCAGTAAGTGCAAAATGTAGAACATCGTTTGTTAGTGTAGTAGTAGAATGTTTGCTTTACTTAACAGGTCCTTATTCTCAGAACCTAGAAAACTGAGGAGTAGAGGAAACACTGTTGAAGGAAGTGTGGTTATGGGTGAATGGCTGACTTACAGGATTTTTATTTTTACCGAGACTTAAATAGTTCCTTTTGAGAGTTTCAGCAGAGAAGAGCGTGAGTTCCAGTCACAGCCCTATGACTTCGAGCATGTTACCAAATACTTTGACACTAACTTACTTACGGAATATTGAGTGAGATAACATATGCAGAAAACATAGTTTATGATAGGTGGTCTGTGATGGTTTTCTTTCTCCTTCCCACTTCTGGGGAAGCAGAGGATCGCTGTGTGACCTCTCGCTCAGCTCCAGTGCCTCTCACTCTGTGGTGGCAAATCTCCCCCTTATTAAGGTTTCCTTGGCAAGCAGTTTTAACTTCCCAATGTTATTATTATTATTGCTGTTGCTGTTGTTGGTGTTTTGTTTGACATGGGTAGTATATTCATTTGGTTCAGAAAGCAAATAGGCACAAACCGACAAGGCTTGCTCCCATCCTTGTCAGCTTCTTTCCCCGTCCCCCTAAGAATCCTCCTTCATTAATTTCTTGTGTCCAGAAATACTTCCAAGTGTATATTCTTTTTCTGTTTTTGTAGAAAAGGTACCATATTTTGCTTTAATGATTTTACAGTATATCCTACTCTCCATAGTTTTTCTGGTTTTTGAGTAATTTCCCATTAGTCAGATATAACCCAGTCACTAAAATAAAAATAGGCTTATTATAATTTTAAAAAAATATTGACAAGGATTAAATATAGTTTTTAATTTCTTAATTTTTAAAAATAGAAAAGCAAATGTAATGCTTCACTTTTCCATAGTGATATTCTTCAAATATGGTCTTTTCCTCCCTCCCTTCCTCCCTTCCTTCCTTTCTTTT